>CBVK0100455626.1:0-12099 GCA_900067695.1 Picea abies
GCTTAAGAATCTATATGCATTGCTTTACTTCACAGGTTTAAAAATTACAGGAATAAACCTCCATGAATCAATTATACAATATTGGCTTACATTTAACAGTCATATGCATGGTTGTAAAATATTCCTATTTATCTTTTAGGAAGAGACCTAGAAGAATAAAAGAAAAACACCCAAAACTCAACCTTATGCTGAGTTCAAAAATACAAACATAAAGCCTTGAGAGAAATAGTGTAGAAGAAGAAGAAAGAAAATGGAGATATGTATTTTCTGATGAGAGACTTGGCTATGTACTGAAAGCTGAACAATTATATCTTGATGATCTAACCCTCTTCTTTGATGGTTCTCTCATGTTTTAAATTTTCTCCCAATGCTTCTTTGAAAATTTGTGCCCTAGTAGTTAGGCTTTTTGTTCTTCTAGAAGTTCCCACGTGCTTCGTCTTTTTCGAATAAAGAGTAAATCATTTAATAAATGATTTATTGAAATATTATTAATGAATTTAGGTCATTGAAATTTGTGCCTCCAAGTGGGTCCCACTTCAGCCTTAAATAAAAGTTATTTAATAAATGTTTATTTCCAAAATTTAAAATTGGCTTTCTGGAAAAAGTGGATTGTATTTTAATTTTTTGAACATGATAAGTGACTCATCATCCATTATAACCATTATAGAAACAATATTCATCATTCAATCTTTCCAACGAGTCTTGTTGAGTGAAATTTGGAGGTCTGGGCCTCAACTTATTGCCTCGAGAAGTTGAGGTTCCAAACAGATTTTCGAGCAAGTC
This sequence comes from Picea abies, assembly GCA_900067695.1. Taxonomy (NCBI): domain Eukaryota; kingdom Viridiplantae; phylum Streptophyta; class Pinopsida; order Pinales; family Pinaceae; genus Picea; species Picea abies. The sequence continues at coordinate 784 of CBVK0100455626.1, forward strand.
ATGAAAAAGAGTTAACTGATATTTAAATTTCTGGAAAAATTATGGGAAAATTCAGTCATTGAAACCTACCCCATTTTCTTCCTTGTCAAATTTCCTTTCCAACTAGGTATTATTTTCCACAAACAGACATTTGGATCATCAATTATGAGCTCTAGAAAATTGTTGCTCAATAGTCGTCGATCTGATTCGTGGATCAATATTATCCCTTGATTTAATTCCACTCTTTTTAGTCCCACATGTATTGTGGGGGGTGAAACATATAGTTTTTATAATGAAAATTATTTCCATATAATTCATGTGAAGTGGGGGAGCTTATGGAGGTCTTAGTGTAGCTCTTGTGTCTTAGAAAAATTCATGATTTAGTAAAGTTTTGGCCGCCTAGTCATTTCCCAATCATCACCCAATCAACACCCATGTGTTTCCGTGTAATTTTCTACCACATGTATCAGTATCATACTTTGGGAAATATTTAAGTAAGGGAGAGTATGGATAATATGACGAGAGGGGAGGTATGGAGGGGTAGTGAAGTGTGGTAGGGTAGGAGGGAGTGGAATGAGGAAGGGGGAGTGGAGTATGGTAGCACCGCAGGGTTAGAGGGAGTGGAGTGAGGAAGGCAGAGTGGAGTATGGAAACACCACAGGGTTAGTGGGAGTGGAGTGAGGAAGGGGGAATGGAATCCTGCAGGGGAGAGATGATCGAGATCGAGAGTGAGAGATGTGAAAGGGGAGATGAGAAATGGACTAAGGGAGAATGGGATGAGAAGGTGGGTAGGAGTGGAGTGGATTGTAGAGGAAATGGGATCGAGAGTGAGAGGGGAGATAATATCATGGTATGGGGAATGGATTTTGGACTCCCATGAAGCCAAAAATGAGACTAAGTATGACTAAGAATGGAGTAGTGTAAGAGAGATTAAGTACGAGAATATGATATGAAAGGAATATGAAAGTATTCTTGAGACTAACTATAAGAGATGAACTTTAGTATGGAGAGAGTAATGAGTTGTGTTGCACATGGAAGAAGTGCCCTTCATGGAAGATCAAGCAGTTGGAAAAAACCATGAGTATCTTGGGCATACAGAATCAGATTTTGATTCTATAAAATGCATGACAAAGTTGAGACTGAGGGTTATGCCATGAACTGATGATCATTCAAAATTTCTTTCTTCTGATATCATTTATTTTTGTTCCAAAGAACGGAAAATTAAAGTGATCAAATTTTTTTATCAATACCCACATGCAATAAAACCCAAATCTGAGTGCAATTGATATAACTGCTCCCACATTAAATTCTAGGTGTGCAAGGGTATTGTAAAGGTTATTCACCTTGAATGTCATGTTCCAAGAACAAATCACCCATGTCATTTATATCTCATGCAAACCAAATACATAACTATGATTTTAGATAGAAGGGATGGGGAAGTTGACACTCCAATTTTAGTTCTTAAGGCTCCAAAATCCAACTGAGAGGCCACTCTGGCTAGATAATATTCCTTCTCATTTCATTTATATCCTTTAAGACGTGATAATATTCAATTATTTCAATCCTTCTAACTTCCTTTTGTATTCTCTCAACAATCCTTGCAATTTTTACATCACTTGAAGATGAAGTTATAAGCATCAATTTGATAACTAATCTTGAATCCCCATTACTAATTAGACTTTTGATATAACTTTCATTGAGAAGCTCCAACCCCTGGAAAAACGATAATTCCTACTCTTTGTTATTTGACACTCTGCCCAGACCCCATTTAAAGGTATTTTCTTGTTTTCTTTCGAGATCGAGAATGATCCCCCCCCACACCTACCACCGCTCTATAACTTTAAATTACTATTAAAAATATATACATCCTAATTTAATTTTTCTCTATTATTAAAATTTAACTTTCAAAAATTATATAATATAAATTTTCTTAAATGTTTAAAGAATATTTATTTTTTAGAATTTTCATAGTTTCATCCATGATTTTTAACGATGAAACAAACCATGAAAGATGCAAACCACAATAAAAATGAATACCTATAAACAAACTTAACCTTATATAACCTTGCCACTAAACCCATATATATATTCCAAGAAAAATATTTGTAATTTCTATTTAGTGAAGAAAGAAATCATATTCTTCGATTGTTCATGGCAAAATACAAAAGAGCAAGTGTAGGTGTTAAGGCACTTAGAAGAGTACATATGCAAGTGCACTTACAAACGTATAGAAATAAAAATACACAACTATATATGTATCATTTCTTACCCTTTAAAAAATAATCATCAATTCTTTCCTTCTTCCCCTTCTCCTTTTTTACCTCTCACCAGCCACCTAAAGAAGGATCCACAAAAAATAATTGTTAGTTAGGATGCAAGAGTAATAGAGGAAACTAAACCTTTATCTGAATCTGATGAATCAATTTCATGAAGTATCTTTTCCCCACCTAAATATGCTTCAAGAATAACTAACTCCTTTTGGGAGGAAATCTTGGTATCCATGCCTTCATGTTATCTCTCGAAGGGTGAATAGAGTCCCCATATTGGAACTTGTGATTCCTAATCCTCATTATAATCATCAAATTTTTTAGAAAAAATCCAACTTTTTTATTATGTTTTGTCCCTTTTTCCTTGGAGGATGAGAGCCAGAACAAGGACAATTAACTTGAAAATGTCCTAGGATATGTCATATCCAACAACGAAATGTCATGTTCTCGTCATGTAAGACCTAATTGTATTGAATTTTTTTTTCCATTTGAGAAGAACTTTGTCAAGAAGACCCTTTCTAAAGTCTATCTCAACACAAAAGAAAATGTATATACACAATCCCCCCAAAGCTCTCTCAAGATTTGATTTGATGTAAGTGGCCAAAGGGCTCCTACTATCCTCAAAAATCGGTAAATGTAAAAAATGTAATGGTAAATTAGGAAGACAAACCCAAACTAGAAAAACACTTTGTATGCAAGAAAAAGGAGAAGTTGAAACTTCAAACATGGGGGTTCCAAGTACTAGGTGTAGAAGAGATCGTTTAAATTTTAGGGTGTATTCTATTTCTCCATTGCCCATAATGTTATATGCAAAAAAATATATAGAGAAAAATGTCTCTAGTGTAAGGGTGAAAGGATTCTCCATTGCAAAGTTCAAATAGATGAAAAACAATTTCCATGTAATTTTCTATGAATTTCATTTATGAATGACTTAATGAATTTTGAAAAATCAAAATCTTTTTTAAAATACTTTTGTGGGAAAGAATCTTTGAAATTGTAAATGTGAGATAACTAATCTTTAAAAAATATTAAATCCAAATTATATTAGCAAACTAAATCTATTAAGCAATATATTATTGAAACTTTTTACAACTCACTTGTAGGGCTTAGATAATGTACAGGAATCTAATTTTCTAGGAGGAATTTGGCTAAATCTAAGTATATTTTCAGTTTGTGTTTGTATTAAGTTAATCATGTTCATTATTAATTTAAACATTCCTTTCTCTAATATCTATGGATAACTTGATTATAAACTCCTTCAATTTAATAGCATTTTCTATTCATGATTTTTTTAAACCTAAAATTGATAGAATATTAATTTATGTGAATGTAAATTGAAAGGCAATACAATATTGGAACGTTGTGATTTTTTTATGAGTAATTATGAGTAAGGATCAACATTAAATTTCAACACTAGATCACATCTACACAAATAGTTTATGTTGCATAAAGATTAAATAAAGAAATTCAAACAAATTATGAACAACGTTTACCCTCAACTATATATTAATATAGTTTTATTTATACTACATTTGCAAGTCCAAGACAACCTTAAAAAGTTTGTGACCATAGATATAACCACCATGTAGTATTTTACTCATGATAAGTTAGAAGCATATGAAGGGGAGGGCTCAATATGTGTGGTTGATATTTTATTAATTTTTACAAGTTGGAGTAATTAACTAGTTATAAGTGTACACAAATGGAAGTTTATATGGATGTAGTTGCTTATCTTATGGTTGAGTCCAGATTCATTAGCATGAACTTTAATTAAAATTGTACAGATAATAATTATTTATTTTTCTACTTGGTATTTCATTGTGCATTAATCATTGATTTGTGTATTACTTACAATTAAATGTATAAGAATTTTCTTAAGAAATCAATCATAAACTCGGTAATAACACAAATATTTTACCCATGAGTTGTAGGTGTAGGGGATCCTCATTGATCCCAGAGGAAAAATAGAATTGTCTCGTGCCTAAGGATTGGGCATTTCATCCAATAATCAAGTAAAAACATGTGCAGTGATCCAAGTATTGCATTTAGCTATGGATGCACAATTTCAATCTCTAATAGTGGTGGGAAATTCCAGTATAATAATCAAGTTGATGAACAAGAAATATCTTCCAGCTGACTACAAACTAGCTTCTATTCTGGTACAAGCTCAACAAGAGGTCATTAGATTTCAAAAAATATTATTTTATCAAGTATTACGAGTTTATAATCATCAAGAAAATTCTTTAGCCAATGAGGAAATATGATTAAAAATGGTGGAGCTTAGGGTTAATTGTTTACTAGCCTCCCAAACCATACCTTAATTATCAACATTCTGCACTTAATGGAAATCACCATGGAATTACTATGCCACGTGTCTATTCATGTGCAAGTCCCACTTCCAAGCCAATATAATAAATGAAATGATACCTGATCTCTCCTCACACATGCTTAGACTCCCAGGGATATTGAAATTTGAATGCAACAATAACACTTATCCTAAGAAAGGTGGGATTATGGAGCATTGGCGTTTTGCATGGTGGAGGGATCATGGAAAGTCACTCTGCATGGTCAACCTCTACCTAGAATGTGATTTAGTTTACATGTTGGTAGTTGGTATTTTCGTCATTATGTTTGATTTGAGTATGATGCATCTAATTGGTTTACAAGATTTGAATGTTGGTTCATTGGGCCTAATTAATCTTATTCAGTGCATATTTGTATTTATAAATTGGGGGAGTTATTTATTGGGTGATTTGTCTTTGAATCTTAACCCTCATAAATTTGGTTTCACCCTTATTTGGTTTTATGGTTTCTGGTATTGTTTCTTTTATCTCTATGTTGGTTTCTTACAAGAATTCTTAGGTCCACGACTGTGGGTCTGTCTAATTTCCATGTTATAGCCTTCCCTTGTGGATTTTCCCTCTGGTTTTGGATTAAAAACTATGGATCACCAATATTTTCAAGAACTCAAGAGGATTATTTAGAAGTCTATGATTTGTAGGTCTATTATAATGATATTCTAGAGAGATAAATATAACCCCTTAGGATAAAGGGTTTTCAATGGGCGTTCAGGGTTAAATAAGCAAGTAACGCTCAACAAAACCTACTTTCACATTGTGGATCTAATTACATCAATGAATGAGACTATTGATGGGAGAGGGGGATCCCCTCCTCTTTATGATATCAAAGCATTCAGGATTCTAGTCGTTATTGTAGGAAACATTGTGAAATTAGTTCCGACTCATTTTCTTAAGAAATCTAAATCCATACCTGAAATTCCACTTCCTCCTCTCTCATGTTATATGGTTGTGAATCTATCCAATAGAGGACTGATAGGAAAATTCACTAAGCTCTGGCCCTCACCCCGTGCAATGGAAATATGTATCTAGAAGAGTTTGGATCCCTAATCAAAGCTAAAATGTCACATTTATTCTACGGACGACAGTTTTATGCTTTCCTTTTTTAAACTAAGGTGGATCACTCATTTTTCACAGTGGCCCTTACTTCTATGGAACAATAGGAATGTATTTGAACTTCTAGACTCATGAATTCAAATAAAAAAATTCCATCCCCTCAGCCATCCTAGTTTGGGTTCAAATTCCCCATCTTCCTTTTTATAGCTGGAATGAATCCATCCTTAGATCCATTGGAAACACCCTAGGGAAGTACATTGACAGTGCTTCCCAAAAATATCAAATGTTCACCTATGCATGCCTATGTGTAGAGATAGATCTGGAAAAAATCTTGCTAGATTCCATACTTATAAAATTTAAAACTAGAAATATCCCTAGTAGGTAGACTATGAAAAAATTCCTTTCAAATACTGCCATTGTCATGAATATGGGAACTTTTCAAATAATTTCCCTAAAAATGAACTTGTAGAACTAGAACCCTTGAATGTTGAAGAGTAATGGAAAACCACAAAAATTAGAAAGAAAAGTAATAGACAAATGGACCCTTCTATGAAAACAAAGCCAGTAACCTCGATAGCAGGCCCCTCAAACCCTCATGGACCAAATAAATTGACATAGATAGAAGTTATATCAAACTCCAAGAAAAACATATGTCATCTGCCTCCTCAGAATCATGATGAATCCATCCCAACTAGAAACAGGTATGTGATATGATCTCAAGAGGAAACTAACCCTAAATAGGTTGCCTCGCCTTCAGTTCCAGAAGGAACCCCTTCTGACTTCCCACTCCCAAGAGAGACATACAATATGGAACATCAAGCAAGCCCAAATCCAATGTTTTTTAATCAAGAGGGTGAAGCAGGTCATTCTCTTTTGGGAAAAAATTCTCATCAAAATAGCTCTCATGAAGAATTTGAGGAAGAACCTATAGGAAAAAAAAAAGGACGAAAAGGCAAGGAAGGAAACCTTTGAGGGAAAGGTGGGAGATTTAAGTTGAGTAAGAAAAGGACTTAGGTAAGCAACACATTTTGGAAAACTATGGAATGGGATGAAAACCCACAAGGAATCAAAGCGGTCTGCATCCTCCAACTGAAGGATCTCGTAAATCCAATAAGAAATGATGATCAAGATTGTTTCCTAGAACTATAGGGGCTTAGGTAGTAATGATAAATTGGCCCTTGGGATCATTAAGGGATTTAATTAGATTGGAAAAACCTATCATTCTTCTACTGCATGGAACAAAATTCGGGGCATGTGACGCACTTGAAGTAATAAAAAATCATTGGAAAAGTGTTTGTACATTATGGAACAATGAATTTCTCAAGCTAACCTTCAACTACAATACTCAACATTGGATCCTAACCAAAATTATGTATAGACAATCAGGTAACTTTTATAATATCATTAATGTGTTCATGCCAATTAATTATGGGGAAAACAAAGAATGTTGGGATATTTAACAACTTTCACTGAAAATGTTGAATGAGAAAACAATATTGTGGCTAGTGACTTCAACACTTCATTATATCAAAATGAGAAGTGAGGGGGTAGTATTTTCAAAGATCCCTTCAAAAAAAAGGTTAGAATATTTATTATCCATTGGGGACTTAATATATATTATCCAAGAAAAGGTATTTACACTTGGACCAATAAATGAATTGGTCCAAGACATATTTCTAGACAGGGTTTTGATAAAAATTTCATTTCCAAATGCTTCAAAATTGATATCTTTAAAAATTCTGTCATGATCATCTTTTGATCATTGACACATCACACTGGAAATAAAGGACTCACTGGACTTTGGTCCCGTTACTTTTATATCTAATACCCTATGGATTCAAGACTACTTAGTCATGGAGATTATTTATAGGGCATGGAACACTTGGATTAAGGGTTCTCCCAACTTCATTTGGGAACAAAAAATTCAATGGACTAAATTATCTCTTAAGGAATGGGCCAAGAAAAACTTCCCTTCTCTTGACAAAGAAGTTCACAAAACTAAACAAAGATTGGAGGAAATACAAGTCAATATAGATGTTGAACCAGTCACCCCTAGGATTCTTATGGAAGAGAAAGAGGATTCTAAAGCCTTTGAAAAAACAATTCAGAATGATGATACCACTTGGTGATTAAAATATAGAAGTTTATGGTTTCCAATTGGCGATAGAAATACTTCCTTCTTTCATAAACAAACATATGCTCAGGAGCTGAGAAATAATCTGAAAGAAATCAAAATAGATACAAGGGTGTTGAGGTCATATCCCACATTCGAAAATTCCCTCCCCTTTTATATTCTCCTGAATTCTTTTCTCCCTTTCTTTTCCCTCTTCTACACTTACCCATTTTCCCTTTTTCTTTTTTCTCTCTTACTATCCCTTTCTAATTCTACACTTAGTCACATATTTAGACCACGGGTTCTCGGGTTGTCGGAATTACAGTTTCTCATCTCCATCTATATATTCACATCATGAGTCCGACCGGCCGTTGTGTTGTCCCATACTTAGGCGATTCAATGATCACAAGTTCCTGGGTTGGTGGGATCAATATTTCATGCTCCCATGCTCCGTGATATACACATTGCACCGAAAGGTTCCACGATCCACATTTTGATCCCCAGACTCCCTGAACTTCCCAAGTTTCATTCCGCTTATGATGATCCCATCTGACCACCATGCCATTCTATAATTATCCAATTTATCACCTTATACCATCGCAGGTTTGCAAGTTCCCTGATTCTCAGGTTCACAAAAAATATCAAATCATATTCTTCTCACATCCATCCCCTCCACCCTCGCTCCATTCCCAATGCATATTTACTATGATTTTAATTCTAATAACTTACTATACAGGATCAAAAGGATGGTCATTAATAAGCAAATAAGAAAAAGGATAGAGGAGATCTCCTATTAAAACGCATTTAAGAAAGATTTACAGAGGATTATATTATCCCCCTCCAACATTTATTTTTAACGTAACCTAAAGAAAGGGAACGTTCTCATCAACTTATGGCAGCAACTCAACAATATTACTTTGGAGATACATTGAATATTTTTCAGGCACGAGGATCAGATTTTTTAGTGGTCCAAAGCATATTTTTACTACTCATCCCCTTCTTCCCAAAAGGAAGTAATCTATACATTTTGAATTGCATGCACAGGTTGTGTCCTGAAAGTTTTTGACTATAAGGATTTGGTCACCTAGTGTGCAGAGAGATATATTCCAAGCCATCACATCATTCAGTTGCGGGACCATTCCCATGTCTCTCTATCACCTCATATATTTTGTAAGATGTTGATACTTCCTGAGCCAATGCTCACCTTCAAGGGTGAATATTGGAGAGATTTCTTAAAGAAGCATGACAATGGATTGGAACTCTTACCTAAATTCCTAGAGAACCCAGCGACCTTCTTTGAGGACATCATGAGATTATAGTTTGGATCATTTAAAAATCCCTTCCAGGAAATTGCACAATTTTTTATGAGGATAACACGACAAGAAACTATATCCAGCATCTCCCAGATGATTCTTTACATTCTATATTTTATGGTCAAAGAACAAGCCATATTCGATTGGGGTAAGTTGATTCCCATTGAAATCTCTTCCCAATTGTCACATTACAAGAAGGAGAAGAAATTATTATGTTATCTTATTTGGTTTTCGCGATAGCGCATTACTGTCAGTTGCTGAGTTTATTTGTGTGTAAGAAGGTAAATTGAAAATTTGAATCAGTAACCTTCTAGTATCAAACATTATGGAGGCACAAGGACTCCCAACATTTTTATGAATTTTTTAATGAATTTGTCTCATTTTTTAAAGATGTGTTGTTTGGAAAGGACACTCCTCGAATGTCTGACCAGGAGAGTAAGTTCTTAGATAGGAAGGGAACACTAGAATCGGAAGAGCGTCGTGTAGGGAAAGAGTGTAATGTCTGACCAGGAGAGTAAGTTCTTAGATAGGAAGGGAACACTAGAACAAATGGAGAATTATAATGTTATAAGTATTTTTGGTTCCAAGGAAAATCTTTCCTTCCTTCCATGCCACATATCTGAAAAAATGTTTGTTGCTGAAATAGCAAGGCAGTGCAACTACTGGTTGCATTTTTTCCATGAAAAGAGAAAAAATCAATGCATACCTCTACCTTGGAAAGTTGGGGATTTCATATTCAGAAATATGAACAAGATTGATGAATTTGTGGGACACTTCTAGAGCCTCAATTTAAAATATGTTGAAAGAGTAAAGGTGTAATATCCCCAAGGATGAGCCATGTTGTAATCATGTTTATGAATTGTAAATCATGTTTTGTAGCTAGTGAGCCGAGTATTGATAAGTTGGTTGGCTTATATGTTTATTAGGCCAGAGAGCCTAAGTATTAAGGCCATAAGCCTATTTTTGTATATGTATTATGCAGAACATTAATAAAAATATAAACATCGTTGCGTGCATACTGACCATGAAGAAAGAGTGATGGGGGACTAAGCTTCCACAGAGTGGGTAAGGGAAAAAGGGGTTGAAAGGTTAGAAAGAGAGGCTAAGTGTTGAGCCTAGGGGCTAAGATTGGGGGATTAAGTCCTTGGGAATAATAATTTTTTGTTATTCCAAAAGATATGTGACAAAACATGTTTTTATCATAAGTTATTGGAAGGGGAAACATGCACAAAAGGGAACACAGGCTGATGGAGTGCATGCAGCCTCATGGGAGACATGTGTCAGACCTGGCACATGGAATTTAACCCAAATATTGAGCTGTGGAGGGGGTTCATCCTCCATTCTTCCGTGAGTTTTCTAAACCATAAGATTCTGGGAGGTCCTCCCTTATTGTGTCTATGATTTTAGTTTCCAAATCCTTTATCTGAAAACCGTTTTCCTCTGCTTTGGAACCTCTATTGTTTTTACCCTCACACAATTCTGAGAACCAAAACCAGTGTATTGTTTTGTGTCTTATGTGGAACCCAACACTGAGGAAATCGCCTGAGTGTGTTGTGTCTAGCACCTGGCCGTTGCCATTTTTGGACCTATGCCCATCTACTGTTGCGACTGTCATCCTTGCGTGAAGGAGTGTTGAACCATGGTTGTGGTTGTTTCCTATTTTCTACACCCTATTTTTCTTGTTGCTGCTTTCACCCATGAGTTAGCTAAAAGTTGTTGTTGCTACTGTCATCCTAAACTTGCAGGAATTTAGTGGAAGACTAGTTGAAGACCTAGGTTGTCAGGCCTGTGGTAGAAGAGGTAGGTTGTCAGGCTTGTGAGCATCTCTCTCTAGGTGAGAGAGCTTGTTGGGAAGTGGTTTTCTCCCAGAGTGAGTCCACCACCAGCTACAGAGCTTCAAATATTATTGATCCAACATGTTGTTGACGCCCAGAGAGAGAGGTGAAGCGTCGATGGACTATTCTTATGAAGGTGTATACTCACGGGCATAACAGGCTATTAAGAACCAAATATCAATATAGCATAGAAAAACCTCAGAATAAGTACTCAATGCCTTGAAAAAGAGAGAATTTTAGATAATAATCTTCTTCGAGGGGGAAACCTCCTTTTACCCCATGTAAATGTTCAAGTACAAGATGATTCCAAATGAAAATGTCTCCTTGGTATATATAGGAGACTAGGAGGTATAATTACAACTAATGGAATAAAGTTGACATAAATAAAATAACATT
>CBVK0100455627.1:0-24118 GCA_900067695.1 Picea abies
TTCTGTTCTGCATATTTTATATATCTGGTATCTTGCAAAGACCCAGGGTTCAATTATTAGCAACGCACCAACAAAACCCCAACTACCGACACATTCGGAAACACCTGCAAAGTAGGCAAATTCTCACCCGAGGTAGAAGCAGGGGGGGTTACAGGATGCAAGTGTCTCTAACCAGGATGGGACATAGATCTATTATAATAACACTTCATAGAGCATAATGTTAATTCTTAGGAAGAAATCATGCATTAGTTCATTAACCTTATTAACATCATTGGACATACCCAAGGACAAATCTAGCATAGTAACAACAAAGATTATGTAGTTCAAACATTTAGCACTTATCACCGCAAATCAGATCTAGAAATTTATCATAAGGAAAACATTAAAGCAACATATACATATCCATTACATATCTAATCTAAGCACTAAGAAAAATATAACAAAGATAATCATTGCACAAAGAAAATCGTAAGACACGAGATGTACGTGGTTCACCCCAGTGTGGGGATACATCCACCAACCACATCGCCTCTTTATTATTTGCCAATCTCTTACATTTAGTTACTCTTGTGCACTAAGCCACAGAGTCAAGATTCGCACGAGATAGGATATCTACGCACTGAGCAGTAGATCCTCCTTCCAAATCTAGGTCAAGGCACAGAGTCAACTCTCTATCAAGCACAAAGCCACTTGAACTACTTGAACTTAGCTCCAAAAACTTCTACTTCTACCATACATTCTTCTTTTATTTATACTTTTACAAACCCTTACAATAGGTCCAAACATGGGAAAACCCCATGGGATGACATCCCATAACCCATTACTAAAACCCTAAAGAACCCCTTACTGGGTCCACATAGCCCGCAAAATAAGTGGCATCCACGATCTTAGCTCCGCCTAGGATCTCCTTCTTTGACCATCATGTCGAAGTCCAAAAGTGGGCCAAATATGACCAATGTTTTCTCAAAACTTGGTCGAGGGACAATAGGCCCCCAACACTCACTTGTGACTCATCCCGAGTCACTCTGGTCTAGACAATGATGCTTCAAAGGCCTCGAGCTTAACTCGAGTGGCCTCAACTTGCTGCTTCTCCTTACCCTCCTGCTCAGCGAGCTTCTGGATCGTTTCCTCTGTAACATGCCCTTCTAGTTGTATTTCTACTGTTGTGACCACTTGATCCAATTGTGAGCCCTATCCATCAATCTCTTCAAACACCTTGTAGGATTCATCCTGCATAGTTTGTAGCTTCTACGTCACTTCCATTACCCTACCCTAGAGCGAAGTGATCTCTTGTTGTACTATGCGCTTCTCCTGGGATCTCTTCATTATTTCTAAAGTTGTGAGAAGCTTCATCTACCCCTGCATAGAAAATGCTTGTTGTTGCACCTCTTGTAACTGTGCTTCCAACTTCCTTAGCTTCGGATCCTCAACGATGCATTCATATGATTGTGCACTTATATCACTCAGTTGCTTTCACTCTGAGGTGAGAGATATTATCCTTACTACTGTGTTCGTAGCAGTTTCTTCCCTCTAGTCACGAACCTCCTGCAGGGTGCTCGACACTTCTTGGACCTCCAATTTTGTTATCATGGCTTGAAGTTGTTGGATGATCTCAGTGAACTTCACTACTTGAGCCTCAACCATCTATTTCTCCTGCTATTCCAAGCCTAGCACAGAGTGACATCCTTTACTCACTACTTCTTTGACCATGGCCCGCACTATGAACAACAACTCCTTTTCTCTTTGTAGTTGGGAGTTTTCCTCCTGGAACTTCTCCTTAAGATCTTCTTTCTCACTTTCTTGGTCTGCTACTTTTTATTGCGCTACTCTTAATTGCGCTAATACTTCATATTTATCTTGTTTCAAGTATTTTGTAGCCTTCTCCTTTTCTTCCCATATTCTCTGAATTTGAACTTCTATTGCATCTGCCAGTCTTCTCAATTGGGTTGGTTCATCTTTCAATTTTACAGTCGAGGAAAGCGCAGTAAGTACTACACTGACCAAATGAATAGCTTGTTGTACTTCCTTCAATTCTTTCTTTATCCTTCCATATATCCCCTCATGATTCTCTCCATATCTTTGCAATATTTCCTCGAAATAATCCTCCATAGCTTCATAGACTAGGATGATGTCATCCTTAGTGAACATGGCCTCCACCTGGGGCTTATTAGCGTGCGTGTTCTTCCTGGCTAAAGGTTTATTTGGGGAAACCTTCCTCTTCTGCGATGTTATTGTCCCAATAGGGGGATCCTCACTTGGAGGGGTGCTAGCTTCACCTCCTCCTTGCCCTTATTCTCCTTCATCTCCTCCTCCCTATCCTTCATCTTCATCTTCTCCTCCTCCTCTGAGAGAGCTAGATCCATTATCTTTAGAAGTGTTGTCCTCTTCATCAGTCTTTATATCTTGGAATTCGTCTTGCTTTTTCTTCTTATTTGTCCCATTGGACTACCCAACATGCTCAACCCATTAACTATGGGGCTTCCTATGGTCTCTATGTCAAATAATGCTACATCAGTGACAGGTACAAGAAATGCCTCTAGCAATTCCTTTGTAATATGCTCCATTTTTTCATCTGTCAGCAAGTAGTACAAATCTAATTGTTCCTGGTTCTCATATCTATGCACAATGATGTAGATGAAATGAGGATCTTTGCAGAAATTTTCTATTGGTTGGTACTAGTGAAAGGTGCATGGTGTCATGCGCAAAAATGATTCAATGGAAACCTTTATATGATGATAGTACACATGAAACACAACGTTGGACTACCACTTCCTCATCATTTCGTTGGTGTACCATAGGGTTGAAAATTGAGTGACCAACAAGTCCGAGGATTCGATTTCTGGTAAGGTAGCCCCTTCAAGAATTTTCCAAGCGACAAATGCGATCAAAATGATCAATCATCAGTAGTGGAATACATATCCCAAATCCTTGTCTTCACAACAATCCTTCTCCATCTCATTGACAAGGTAGTTATCCTAGTTCATCTGCATTCCCTCCACACATTTTCCTATGAGGTCCACCATGAACTCAATGACCTGTGTGGGGTGGTTCTTCCTCACGATCTTGCTAGCTAGGAGTTGTAAAATGAGGCACACTATGCCATCCTATATAGAGGATACCTTGTAACCTCACTTTCCTTTCTCTACATCTCCATAAGTTTCCTTGATGTGTTGTGCTAGGGAACACTCTGAGGCCTTCCCTGGATAAAACTGCTAAGGTTCAGGTCCCTTCACACTTAAGCCTATGATCCAGTGGATCAACGTTGGATCCATGATAATCCTTCTGTCGAGCCATAAGTATCCACCATGATAGCAAAAAAAGAGGAGTTTAACTCAAGCATTAACCTCCTGGTGGTGGCCAAAATGTGGGATCTTCATCACATTCAACACGGTCAACTGCGCCAGCCCCTTAATCCATGGTTGTGAGATGAGGCGAGGCTTCTTCCCACTTGAATTCATCAAGTAGTAGTGGGGAAATAACATAGCATAGTTCTTCCTGTCTCCTAAATTGAAGTCGTTGTTCTTCAATAGTGGGATATTTCCTAACTGACTCATGACTATGTGTATTCCTTTCGAAATGTATGCAGTGAACACGACATACTCAAATTTTCAGGGGATGTTGTCATGGTTAATAGTGTCGGCCAAAGGTGGGATATACTCAGGTAGGATCGACGATATCTTCTTCACATTAGCCAGATCACCATGGTGCTTACTTCACTTCTCAGTCACGGGGTTAACATGTCCAAAACGATGTCCAGTTGAAGGGGAAGCCTATAGTCCCATAGTCGATGATGCCTAGACACCTTCGAATATCGGTCTGTCAACCATTATCTTTTTGAGGACTTCCTCGATAGACTTCTCTAATTCACTAGGTTTTCCTGACATTCTAACTTTTAAACAGACAGGTCGAGGTAGACAAATAGACAGGCAGGGTCTAGTTTTAGATAGCACAGCTCGATACACGAACAATTTTATTCTTGGCTAAGTTAATCATGGGTAGTGAAAAGTGGTCCCAGCGTAGTGTCTAACGAGTTAAATAAGCAGGGCATCATAATGGATTCTTCCAATGGCCAATAATTCTTCCATGAATGTAAATATGTCTGTTATGGCATGGTCTCAACATCCAAAAGTGGTCCATCAGACCATAAATTCATTTTCTAACCATTCTGGAGCATCATTCTAATGGTTGGGATGTCTCCAATGGTCATATAACTTCACCAAGGTGAAGTCCCATTCTATGTGGTCCTGTTGTTCTAGCAAGGTTCAAAACCTATCAACCTGCCTCCTGCGAGGTTCCAGTCTACGAAGTCCTCCATCTAGTATCTATAGTTTCTTGTAGATTTTCTAACTTAAATTTATTTTTATTGATCTTCCTTGCCTTCTTCCCTATTATTTGAGTTTCTCTAACTGTTTTTGGAATCCTCTTTCCATTTTTATTCGTATCTTCCCCTAGTGTATTGACTTCGTACAACTGATGTGCCCTCAAAGGGTCTGAAGTTAATATCCCTTTTCTTAACACTTCTTGGGTGGATATACTTCTTTCTTGAATAGATAGGTCCTTCAAACCTTCTTTCATTCTTTCATCCTTGATAGTTAATTCTCTTACTTTTTGTTCCTCTGGCGTTGTTACTATGTTTTGTTGCTTGAACTTATCCTTTTGTTCTTTTATTGGTCGGTCTATTTTTCTAGATATGAAATCCCTTAGTTCTTTCTTTTTCTTTTATGTAGCTTCTTCCTCTGCTTTCCTTCTGATCTAATCCTTCTCAATCCAAGTCTTCCCTAACAAAAGTGGGAAAGGGGTGTTGTCCCCAACAAAGTGAATGACTTCAAATTATTCTTTAGTTGATGTTCCCTCAACAATAATAGGTACATTAGTAACTCTTACACATAGGGTTATCATCTTACCCTTAAACAAGCCTATCCTTCCCAATGAAGGTTACATAGTTGGCTTTCCCAAAATTTCCCAAGTGTCTTCTGTCAAAATATTCACTTGTCTTTCTTCATCCAAGACACAGTCTATGTTGAAGTCTTTTATTCTTGCACTTATGAATTGTTTTACTTTCAAGATATCTGGTAAATTGACATCTTTGTGAACATCCATCGTTTCTCGCAATTGTAATAACGTAGTCTAAACTTTCTCTGATTCTTTCTCTAACATGCCTTTAGTATCTTGACTATCTTCATAGTTTTCTTGTCTTATGTTCATCCTTTCTACTTTAGCAATCATCCTTGGACAATCCTCAACCTCGTGACCAAAAATATTACAACAAAGACAAATAGGACCTATGCTAGGGCATTCCTTAGCAACATGTCTCGGTCTTCTGCAATTATAGCACCATGTCAATCCTCTTTTTCTTTTAAACGTTCCCCAACCTTTTTTGTACTGTACACTAGGATCATAGTGTTGGATCTTGTTGGCAGCCCCAAATGATTTCGTTATTTGAACGAGAAATTATGCTTTTTGTAGCTGCCTTCACCTCATCTTGTAAATATTATCTTTTTGAGATGATTACTGTATTAGTAAAGATATTCATTGATTCTTTAAAAATTTGTGTTTTCGTTTTGTTGTCGGGATTGATTCATGACTAAAATCATGAATCAATACATGAAAACTTGGCTTGGTATTATTTTTATTTTTTATACAAGGTTTTCTTTTAAAAGTCATCATGCTTATATCCAATATTTGAATGACTCATTTTTTCGATGTTTTAGGGTGTTGATATAATTATTATATGGTTATGATGATATGCATTTAATTTATGAGGAGTTTTGTTTTAACATATTTTTGAACCCTTTGCAAACAATATGGTTGTGATAATAATGTGCAGCTACTGCACTTTGTACTTGACTCACCTTGCTGGCATAGTGAATTAATGAACCTATCATTTCAGGTATAGGTTGTCGACTCTATATCACAGACTCTCATCACGAGGAATGGTAAACCCTATGACCAAACCCTTGATGTTCATGATATGATAACACATAGCCTTCGTTATGGCTTGTTCCCCTTCATCTATTCGGACTTGTTCCTATCGATCTTATTATTTGAACCAAGAACTATTTTTGAGTTACCCCTGTTACATACTAGTCGCATTCATAATGGCTACTATTATTTGATTGGAGCCGAATGGTTGCTAGGCACTACTCTATCATGATGATGCAATTGAAGATTTAAAAGAATAGGGCTGGGATGCCTTCATCAAAATGTTTGAAGGTTATAACCTTCATGTGGCTAAGGAATTTGCACAGACTTTCGATGGGTGTAGGGGAAAAATTGAATATATCTAGTTAGAGGTAACTGAGGAGTTTGTGATTAAAGCCATAGGGATTCCATCCACCAACGAGAAATGATTCAAAAACTCAAAGATTGAAGAGGTTCCATGGAGCCTTTTCATGACCTCCATGAAAATCAATTGTTGTGAAAAAGGTATCGCTATTTCTTTGGTTAAAGCTAGGTGGCACAGTCTGTTGTTGATCCTCAAACAATTTGTGACCTATGAGGGTCATTATGGTTTAGTTTTTCTCTATCATATATGATTGCTTATGAATTTCATAGGTTTTCAATTAAATGTGCCCTTTTATCTGTTGAGAAGCTTGTACAAAATGTCTAAAAGGTATAAGAGACAGAGCCTCGACTCTAGTATTTTTCACCACGGCTTGATTAAAATGTTGTTTATTCACCATTTGACAACCATGGGTGATTGCTGGGATTGATTTTTAACAAGAAATGGTTTTTCTACAACTGTTCTTATAGAACCTTATTTCGAGTGAACCACTAATAAGAAAACAATTTGGCATTCCATATAAAAAGCTAGACTCTCTAAATAGAAACCCTCGAGATGAGGCAATGACCAGTCAGTCTTCACATGAGCAACAGGGTGTTGGTATCGAGTTGAGTGAACCCCCTATGCATGAATTAGATGCTAGCCATAATGCCACTGTGAAGCTCGATATCAAAACATATTGCAATCAGGAAAAACAAAAACACATGGCTCTAGGGTTTCAAAACAAAAGAGTTGGTCATCTTATTTTGAGAAAATTGAGGAATCAAACTGGACCTCATTTGACCTTGATTGGCCCGATCGAGGTCAATGAGGTCTCGGACTCCGAAATTGAATATTTCCTGGCTGTGCAAGACCCAGATTGTCAAGGGTTTGGTCTTGTTGAACCCTATGAATTTGTTATGAATCTTCCACCATGTCTCAAGGACAAGAAGGGGTTCTCTAGGATTGGGTTTGGTCATGGGAAAATGGCAGGTAAAGATGATATGGCCATTCGTGACTGCAGGCTTCACCAACATGTCGGTCCTTCAGTACAGTGTGAGATTTGTCTACATTGGATTGAACGATACTACACTGATATACCCATCCTCTAGGCACGGATTAAAACACTCATGGCTCAATGTGAATCACTAGAACAGGAAAATCTAGGCCTTAGAGTAAATGCAGAGAGGAAAGTTAAGCGCCTTAAAATGACAGGGAATCTAATAATAAAAAACACAAAAAATGTTAAAGCCATAATCAATTCTGAGCTACCCCAATGCATCTTTGGTCATCTGTTGAAATGGTAAAATGATTTTTTTCTTATTACTTTCATGTTATCTAGTCTAAATCGAATTTGTTTTAAATTATATTTAGTTTGCTAAGATAAGACTGGCTATAGAATCTTTCGATTCTCTAGCCAAGTCATGATTAAATAAAAAAAAAATTAGTAATTAGTTGTCAATAATTTATCTAACTTATTCATATTTCGTTTTTAGGATATGTTAGATCTTTATGCTGATCATCTGAGGGGAAACATGTTCGATTTTTCATTTAGATCATTAGTATTTCTTTTCTGTTTATTTTGTAAAAAAAACTTTTATTTAAAAAAAATAAAAACCAAGTCAGTTATGAGTAGCTGTAGGCCCTCTATTTTTGTAATATTTTGATCTTATGAGATCCTATCCTATCCTAGGAGATAGAAAAATAGGATTTCAAAACACTTTAAATAATCTTATTTTTGTAAGTGAAGACATCTTCACCTGGAACAGATTAAGGACAAATGACTTACATAACTTAATGGAATGGCTTGTAGCAATTCTACTTTAGACCTATGTGAAGGCTATCTCATTCATGTTTTGTCTCTTTTATTTTGGAATAGTAATGTGATAATCCATTTTATTTGATATTTTAAAATGTTGTCTTTAATTTGTTGTTTCAATTAATTATCACTGTGATCAACATATCAATTGTCAGATCATGATTTTTATCTGATGTGAGTTGATATATAATATGAACATTCTACACTAAGATTTATATTACTGTGATCGATCATAATTACAAGATCATCGTGTATACTTGTCTGTCATTCTATTCTCGTATTTCTAGCTGCCAAATAACATCTAGAGTTTGTTCTGGAGGCATCATTATCAACCTGTGATAGGTTTTTATTATAGGCAGAACAACTGGATTATTGGATTGTACAGAAGACATAGAAATGATTTAAAACTCAGGCTATCTTTGTTTTAATGCATTTTGGTTTATTTTCCTAGTAGTGAGATAGGAAATTTTAAATTGGCTTTGACCATCTATACATTCCTGTTTCATAACTTAGTTAATTCAAGTTTTATTAGATTTATAATTAGAAAACAGAAAATACAAAAAATGTGCTTTCTTTATCTGCTTCTCAAAACAATTACTTTTACATTGATTTTGCAAAGCTTTCATTAAAACTTGCAACCTATAAATTCTGTGTATAAGAGATGTATTCATGTTTTTCTTTCTTGTTCAATACGTTTGTAAATAATTAGATTAAAGTTCATAGGATATTATAGTTTTAGTATTAGTTAGTTTATCTCTTTCAATTTAGGACCCTATATTGGCTAATGAATACATTAAACCCGTCAAAATAGGTTACACAAAATGGATTAGGTTATTTAGACAACCCCAGACCAAACCTATTATTTCAGTTGACGATATGTCAAATTTTCCTGTCAACAAATGGCTCTATAAGGAGGGCCTTAATTTAAGTGATGGCACGTGGAAGTTGCAATACTCCTCCCCCACACACTCACTCCCCTATCGTAACGCATAGTCTCTTAGACAACAACGTTACACTTGAAACAGGAACTACCTCAAATGATAATCCTGAGTTTCCCGTTGAACCAGTGACACCAGCTCCTCAAGGGGCCGACGTACAAGAAATTGTTCGTCAATCACTTATAAGGACACATAGTGCCTTGGCTTGCATCAGAAAACTTGGTAGGCCTCTTAATCAACCCCTAGATTTATCGAATATCTGAGAACAACTTGAAGGCACTGGTCTACTCTCAAATACACGAGGAGATAATACCACCAATCCTACCAAAACACCCATTCTTGGAGCTGGAGGGTCTGGTATCCCGCCCTTTCCTCCTAATTCATCTCCATCCTCTTCAGGAGGAGATTCATCTAATGAAGGAATTTCCTCATCTAAATCATCTCAGCCTTCGACACCACCAATGCCCATGGAAAACCAAAACAATCTCGCCAGACCTTGGCTCGATCACGATGTCGTGGCTGTACCTGGACCTTAACACCCATTACCAAAACACCCTGAGAAATGGTTTCCTAAATTTGATCCAGATTCTAAACAATCTATTGAAGATCACATAAATAATTGTATGTTGGTCATTATACTCCAAAGTGTAGAGCATGAAGACGTAGTATGCATACTCTTTCCTTATACATTCAAGGGAAATGCCTCCACGTGGTATTTTTCCCAACATCCCCAAACCATTGTCTCCTGGGACAAGTTTGAAACCTGTTTCTTAGAGAAGTTTGGAGATGATAAATCTCATGAAGTCTTTGTTATGGAGCTCTCCAGCCTAAAACTGAACCCTAAGGAGAAAGTAAAATATTTTAACCAGAGATTTCTTACGTTAAATAATCGAATTCCCACAGATTCAATGCATGTTGAAAGTCTAATTGTTGCATATTACACCAAAGCTCTACATAACAACCTATCAATTTGGGTCAAAAGGTCTACGAAGAACACACTGCTAGAATCCTTTGAAAAGGCAATCCAAATCGAAAAGGATATATTAATCTTAAAAGATAATCTCAATAGTGAAGCTAAAACAACTTCATCCTCTAAAAAGAAAATAGAAATCCTTACAAGGCCTCCCCAAGCCAAAAGTCAACCTAAAACTTTAGAATTAGAAATCTTGTAGAAATCTTTCCAAAAATTATCAAACCAAGTCATGTACTTGAAGAGATCAGCTGAGGAGGCATCCTCAATCAAAGGAATTTCTAAACCTCCTTTCAGAAAACCTTTTCCTCCCAATCGAGCAAATCAGACCGTTAAAGGTCTCAATTTTGAAAGCTTGTAGTACGCTTTGCAAACTGTTCTAGAACCACATGATAATCCTACTTATGCCCCTCCTGAAACTTTTGAAGACATAGTTGAGGAAGAAGTACCAGAAGAAGAAGATTCATCTCCCAATATCTTCAGTCACTTCTCTAACAGTATTTTCCAAGAAAATTTTGAAACAGTCTACCCCTACAACACAAGAAGAAAAACACAGAACAAACCTTCTTCTGAAGTAGGTAATAATGTGTTTCCAAATCAGTCGAAGCAAGATGAAATTAAACAAAGTTTATCATCCCTTGTTTTAGAATATGATTTAATTGAAGATCTGAAAAAACTAAGGGCTAATATTTTTGTTTTTGAGTTGCTGAAATTTCCCCTTATTTTGCAGAAAATGCTTCAAAGTATAGTAGAAAATAGTAAGAACAACAATCCTAGCAGCCATAAAAATGCAGAAATTGTTTCTAAAATAGCCAAGATCCCAACTAAAACAACACTTGAACCTCCAGATAAAAGGGATTTAGCTGAAAAAACTATATCAAAGGTAGATAAAACTGTTTTAGGGAGAACAACAAAAAATCAGCAGAATTATGTTGTTAATGCTCGTAAAAATGTCCCTCATTTCTTATTAACTTTTGAAATTTTTAATAGGAATGTACATAATTGCATGGTAGATTTTGGTGCATCATCAAATGTGATGCCTTTATCTGTTTGTCAAAAAATCAACGCAGAAGTTCAACCTTCTAATCTCAAAATCATTCAGCTTGATCGTATGAACTTTAAGGTAATCGATGAACTTAAGAATGTTCTAATTAGTTTATCTTTTAATCCTAAGGTTCACCAAATTATTGACATCATTATTGTCGACATCCATGAATGCTATGGTTTGTTTTTAAGCAGGGACTAGTCCGAACAACTGGATGGTTACTTTTCCACAGATTGGTCTCATTTATGGCTTCCAAAAAATGGACGGCCCAATAAAATTAGGATAAATTGTGAACGCTATCTCAAGCACATCATGACAGATATAAATGATGCAAATGAACTTTTTACCACATCCACTAATTCATTTGAAATGAAGGTAACAAATACATTTTTTGGTAACTTCATGACCGAAATTTCCCTTATCACTAATCCAAGGTAGAAATCATAAATTATGACCTATACTTAGTCATCAGCTTTTCCAAGTGTGCAAAATACTGATGATGAAGCTCAGATATGGTCATTTTACTTTGATGAATCCAAATCCAAAGAAGGAGCCGGTGCAGGATGTGTACTCATAGATGTCGTAGGCAATAAGACTTTCATTGCTTGTCGATTAGAGTTCAAGTGCACTAATAACACCGTCGAATACGAAGCACTTTTACAAAGGATTAAGAAAACTCTAGATATGGACGTATGGAATTTAATTGTATTTGGGGATTTAGAAATCGTGTTCAGGCAGGTAAGAAACTCCATACATTACTTGTCACCACATCTGAAAAGTTACCAAACTGAGGTATGTAGTTTAATGCAAAATTTTTCAGCATTTAACATAAATTCCATTCCTAGACTAAGTAATTCAGAGGATGATATATTGACTAATGTCGCTTCTAAACTATTGCCCGCAGAAGTTATTTCTCCTAATTCATTTTCAATCAAATTATTTTTCAGGCTGTCAATCCCGGACAACATCACCAATTGGAGAGTGTTCGATGATGACCAGCAGATCATCAACTTCTTGCATATGGAGGACACCTTCCAAGGTGCAATCATCGATGAAGGCACTCATGATGAAAACCTTTGTAACTTCACGATAATATCATATCCTAGATCTCCTGAATCGACATCCAATATGGTAAACTCTATCCCCAGATCAGTTGTAAGACTAGAGAGGCTTTATGAATTGCATGATAAGTTTAGAGGGGCAGTTAATTGTAAAACGAACATTTCTTCTTTGACTTATGAAATGGTAAATTTAGGGACTAAGGAAAACCCTCAAAATATTAATTTGGGAACGGGATTCTCTGAGCAAGAATGATCTGCCTTTATAAAATTGTTTAAAGAATTTAAAGACATTTTTTCTTGGACATATGATGATTTGAAAACATTTGACCCTAATATAATACAACATGTCATCCCCATGAAACCACAAACTCATCCTTTTCGACAAAAATTAAGAAAGATGCACCCCAAATTAGAACCCACTGTCAAGAAAGAAATGAATAAATTACTAAATGAAAAGATAATTTTCCCAGTGAGACACACACATTGGGTGTCTAATGTAGTTCATGTAAGGAAGAAAAGCGGTGAAATTTGACTCTGTGTCAACTTTTGTAACTTGAACCGAGCATCTGATAAAGATAACTATCTTGTTCCTCCAATGGAACAAATCCTTCAATGGGTATCTGGTTCAGAAAGACTATCTCTGTTAGATGGTTTTTTGGGATATAACCAGTTCCTCATGTCTCCCCCAGATCATCTCAAGGCCATTTTTCGTACCCCTTGGGGGACTTATGCCTATAGGAAGATGCCTTTTGGGATTATAAATGTCGAGGCCACTTTCCAGAGAGCAATGGACATTTCCTTCCGTGGTCTTGTAAATCAATCAGTAGTGGCCTATCTTGATGACGTTACTTTTTTTTCTAAAAACAAGAAAGATCACTTGCCTCACCTTAAGGTTGTCCTAGAATGATGTCGCAAGTACAAAACATCTCTCAACTCTAAGAAATCAGTCTTTGCGGTAGAGAAAGGAAAACTACCTGGGTTCATAGTGTCCAAAGACGAAATGATTGTTGACTCAAAAACAACCCAAGGTATTGTTAAACTCTCCCCTCCCTCTTCCAAAAAAGCCATGCAATCCTTTTTAGGAAAAATTAACTTCGTTAGAAGATTTGTCCCAAGTTTCTCAGGAATGGTAAGGCCTTTACAAAACTTAATTAAAAATGACGTTCAGTATCATTGGGGACCCCAAGAAAGTCAATCTTTTGATTCTATTAGAAAAGAAATAGTAGAAGCTCCTTTCTTGATGAGCCTCGATTTTTTCCAGGATTTCACTCTTTACACTTTCTCCTTTGATCAATCTTATGTTACTATGTTGAAACAAAAGAATTTTGAAAGAAATGAAATACCCATTGCCTTCATGAGCTCAACCTTCAAGGGGGAAGAGACAAATTACCTAGTTGTGGATCAATAGGAATATACTATTTTTAAAGTAGTCAAACACTTTTGGTCATACCTGCTGAAATCCATAACTAAAGTCATCGTTCCTTACCCGACTGTAAGAAACTTGTTGGTACAAAAGGAATTGGGTGAAAAACGGGAAAAATGGATGACATCGTTACAAGAATATGACCTCGAAATAACCCCTGCACAAATTTTTAGAGGTCAAGGCCTGTGTAAACTAGTTTTTGATTCAGTTAAAGAACATGAAAGTCAAATTAACACTCTAACTGTAAATCAGGACAATGGAAAAAAAATCAGTTGTACACAAGTTGTTGCTAATTCTTGGTATGATGATATCAAACTTTATTTAACACATGGATATGCTCCTCACTATCTTGATCCTAAAAATAGAAGAGCATTAAGACTAAAATCTGCATCTTTCCAGTTAATAAATGATGTATTGTTTCGAAAGAATTTCGATGGTGTTCTTATGCATTGTTTGGAAAAGGCTAAAGTAGGGAAAGTACTATCTGAACTTCATGCAGGTGAGGCTGGTGGTCATGTTGGTGGAGACACCATTTCAAAGTGTTGAGAGTCAGGTACTATTGGCCCATATTATTTAAAGACGCTCACGCATTGTGTCATAAATGCATAATATGCCAAAAGGTTGTTGGACGAGTAAAAAAATTAGTATTCCCTTTTTAGCATGTTACTGTAGATTCACCTTTTAAGAAGTGGGGTCTTGACATAATAGGACCAACTAACCCTTCTTCCTCACAATATCACAAATATATCATTACAACAATAGATTATTTTACTAGATGGTCCGAAGCTAGATCTTTAAAATTGGTAAATATGAATCAGGTGGTATCTTTCCTTAATTCGAATATCATTACTACATTTGGCATTCCTGAATGTTTAGTCTTTGATAATGCATATTATTTCTTATCCTTGGATATGAATGTGTTCTCTTTACAAAAAAGGATTAAATAGAAGTATTCTGCCAGCTACTACCCCCAAGTAAATGTTCTAGCGGAATCAACAAACAAAAATTTAATCAAGATTATCAAGAGGATAGTTTCTAAAAATCACAAGAACTGACACAACACATTATTTAATGCACTATGGGCTGATAGAGTGACACCAAAAACCTATGTTGGTAATTCCCCTTTCTTTCTTGTCTACGAAAGAGAAGTGATTCTCCCTCCACATGTTCTACTTCCATCCCTGCAATTATCATAGAAAGTTCAGGAGGAGGAATGCTCTCCCCCTGAGAGTTGAATTAACGCCTTATTAAAACTAGAGGAAGCGAGAGCACAAGTGAAGAATAATTTGGATCAACATCAACAGATTGTAAAAATATAGTTTCATTCAAACTCCTCTTTACAAAGAAACTTTGAGGTAGGAGACTTGGTTCTCAAATGGGATAAACCCCACGAGGGAAAAGGGGAACACACCAAGTTCCAGAACCTGTGGTTGGGACCATTTGTAATCTCTAAAAACCTAGGTCCCATCTCTTTCTGCCTACGCAATTTAGAGGGTTAGCCAGACACTTTCCCAGTGAATGGCCAAGCCCTCAAAAGATACTTCACTTGATGGTACCAGATCCACCTCTTTGTACATATGTTTGTTTTTGTTTTAAATCTCTTTTTTGTTTTTGGATTTTGGTTCTTTTCATTTTTCTTGTTTTTGGTTTGTTTTCTGAATAAATTTATGTCTAAGTCACCATTTAGTTCACAAAAGGAAACCAGAAGTCTCATCATAAAACAACAGTCAAGGTCATTTCAAGGCATCAATGTTGTAAATTGTTAAACATTAGACTAGTGAAAGAAACTTTTTGTTCAGAATAATCTTCCTGGCTTCACTTTATAATCACGAGAAGATACGATCATCATTAAAACTCTTTACACTATCCCTGTTTTTAAAGAAAACAACTCAAATATGCTTTCCTATCCTCGAAAAGTTTTTTTATTAGAAAACTAAGTTCATATCATGATGAAGGTCATCAAATCAGATTTTAAATTAAAAAAATATAAAGTTGTTTGAAGTCTGAAATTTTCAGCATCACCCCTTTCTCCTAAAGATCATGAAGTTTATGTCAATTTGTCAATAAATTATAGAGAGTTGAAAGCACTGTAAAGTGTGGGAAGTGTTTGTAAACCCATCAAGACACTGAACAGGTCTGCAGGCAACGGGTAAATGCATACATGATGCCAAGGAAACTTTGTCGGGGTACCGAGCAGGCCTGCTGGCAGTGAAGTAATATCGAGTTCAAGAAAATTATCAGGTATAACCTTTGGTATTAATCGTAATATGTCCTTCATATTGACTTGATAATTCTTGGACATGGTAGAGGTGTCAGAGTGGGTTAATAGACATCCCTGTCGAGGCTATGGATGCCTACTGGTAGCAGTGGCTTAGTCAACAGTATTGGATTCATTTTCCTAAATGTTGTCTTGCTCATAATTAAAACTTTTCACTGGTTTGCATTTGGAAAGAAATTTATCTGACGCTAGGCTATGTGATTTTTTATTTTTATCAAGATGATTGATTCGATGTCGACTGTTCTTTAATTTTTCAATCATTCTGATCAGTCCTGACATAAACTCTTTGTAAATGTGTTGAACCTACATAGAATAGATCTAGCTAAATAATAATACACACATTTGCAGAGAGAATTGGAGAAAGAAGAAGAAAGAGAGAAAGAATGGAAGAACTATCATTAACCGTTGTGAATAATGAATAATTTACACATGATATACTCTATATAACTCAATGTGTTTGACTTGAGGTGAACCAATGCACCATAGTGGTGGTATAGAGTGATCTGGACACACACTAGCAGTTACAGGAGTGAAATGCCACCTATTCTAGTCTCTCAGGCAGTTACAGGAGTGAACTGCCACCTACTTGAGTTAACTAGTCAACTAGTCTTCAGTTAACTGACTGAACAGAGAGTAGTGAGGAGTTAACTCAGGGAATCAAGGCTAATGTGCCACTCTGGTGATGATACCAAGGAAAGGTCGAATTAGCATGGTGATGATCCCAATGTTTCATGGTGATGATCCCAATGTAACATCTAAACTCAACTCAACTAGTCAAACTGAAGTGTCAACTGAAAGATAATATTCTCTAGGTGGAATGTTCTCTCCTAAAATATAGGGTACTAGAAAATGAATAATTGTGACTAATAAACAAGTTAAAACCTTAAGGAAAAATAAATCCTATGTGTGTGTGAAGTAGCTTCAACACCCCCCCTGAACATCACTATGGTGAAAATAAAGATTGGGTCCCGGCAACGAGGCCATGTTAGGTACCCAAGTACAAAAGATACACTGAAAATAAAGTGAGGAAAAAGGAAAAACTCATGGGAAAAACCCCCCCTCAAGGTAAAATGTATGTAAAAAGAAGAACTACAGTTGCTAGGAAACTATGTTCTTCACTCCAAAATGACCTCACAGAGAATGGAACTTCTGCTTAGTGAAGGTCTTGGTGAAAATGTCTTTTGTTTGTTCTGCTGAAGGACCTAATTGTAAGATGATGATCCCCTCATGTACTAGGTCCCCGATGTAGTGCATTTGGATCTTGATGTGCTTAATCTGTTGCCACTGAAATGGATCTCTGCAGAACTTCAGAGTGCTCTAGTTGTGAAACCAGATGATGATCGACCGATGAAACTGAATGCCCAACTCAGTGAGAAAATGTTGTAGCCACATATCCTGAATGGTAATGTTAACTACCCCTCTATATTCTGCCTCGGCTGAAGATAGAGAAATGGAAGCTTGCTTCTTTCTCGACCAACAAATAGGCCCGAAACCAAGACTCATTGAGTAACCAGACCTGAACTTGCGATCAATGTTATCTCCATCCCAATCGGAATCAGTAAACCTAATGAGATATAATGTAGAGTATGTTGCATAATGAATCCCAAAGGTAATGGTTCCCTGT
This sequence comes from Picea abies, assembly GCA_900067695.1. Classification (NCBI taxonomy): domain Eukaryota; kingdom Viridiplantae; phylum Streptophyta; class Pinopsida; order Pinales; family Pinaceae; genus Picea; species Picea abies. The sequence goes on from CBVK0100455627.1 coordinate 17,421, forward strand.
ACGTATCAAAGGATATACTTTACAGCTTTCCAATGTAGCTTATGTGGCTCCTACATGAACCTGGAAACTGTGCTAACTACATATGAGAGGTCGGGTCTAGAGTGTGTGAGATACAACAAGCTCCCAACTAATTGTCTGTACAGTGTGTTGTCAACTAGTGGAGTCTCCCTGCCATCCTCAATTTTGACTCCTGATAGGAAAGGAGTCGAAGAAAACTTACAGTCTGTCATGTGAAATCTCTCAAGGAGATCTCATGCATACTTGGCCTGAGATAGTTTGATGCCTGATGCATCCTGACTGATCTCGAGCCCAAGGAAGGAGTGTAGTGAACCCATGTCTGTCATAAAAAACCTGTCATGTAGAATCCTCTTGACTGCAAAAATCGTTGAAGTTGAGCACCTGGTGATCAGAAAATCATCGACATATAGAACTAAAAGTAGAAGTGAATCAACCATCCTAAGCATGTAGACATTTCGGTATGATTTACAATGTATAAAATTCTGTGACAAAGGTAGGAGTCCATCTTGGCATACCATGCCATCGAAGCCTACTTGAGGCCATAAAGTGACTTCCTCAGTCGACAAACCAAAGATGAATCCTGCATAAATCCCTGGGGCTGCTCCATGTAGATCTCCTCAAAGAGATCACCATGAAGAAATGCATTCTTCATTTCCATATGATGGACTTCCCATCCCTTTGTTTCTACAATGGAAAGTACCAATCGTATGGGATCCATATTTTCTACTGGAGCAAAGGTCTCATCATAGTCAATACCATGAACTTAGTGAAATCCTTTAGCGACAATCCTGGCTTTATATATGTTGATCTGTCCATCCACTACACTCTTGGTCCTATAGACCCATCTGCATCTGACAAGTTTCCTCCCAAAAGGAAGGGTAACTAGATCCCAAGTCTGGTTCTCAAGGAGGGAGTTGTACTCCTCCTACATGGGAGATTCCCAAAAGGGATTTCCAGCATCCTCGCCATAAGACTATGGATATGAATATTGAACCAAGAAAATATTCCTCGAAGGCAGTGGTTCAATTCTAATGAATTCAACAGGAGGCTCCTCGAAATTAGTTCAAGTCCTCCTAATATCTGTTGGATCACCAACGAGATCCCCTGCATCCTGAAGAGTAGTTTGTGCCCACTTGGACCTATGCTCTGGCTCTAAAATTACATTAGCATGCTCTGACTCTGCATCTGACTATACTGACTCTGAATCTAAATCATCTGAGTCCTGTGAATCAAAACTCTGGTCTGAAGAAGAGTCGGTATGTGCATGCTCATCATCCTGAACAAGTGGAAGAGTGAAGGTGTCTTCATGCGACTGTTGAGGTACATGCGAGACACTTTGCTCGAATTGGACACTATGCTCAATGATGATCCGGTCTGAGGAAAGATCATTAAGACAATATCCCTTCACACCATCAGGGTATCCAACAAAAATGCACTCATTTCTCTGTGGATCAAGTTCCTTCCTTTTTTCATAGGGAATCCGAGCCCATGCACATGAACCAAAAATGCGAAAGTGGGTCACATCCGATTCGAGGCTGCTCCAAGCCTCATAGGGAATCTTATCCTTGATATACCTATGAAAAGATATATTTTGGATGTATGTTGCACAGTTAAGTGCTTCATCCCATAGTCTCTGTGGTAGTGACTTTGCATGCAACCTACAATATTCCATCTCCTTTAGAGATCGGTTTTTCCTCTCAGCGACTCCATTTTGTTGCGGAGTATAGGGAACTATTTGTTGCAACTGAATCCCTGTCTCATGGAAAATATTGTGGATCTCATGATTCACATACTCTCCCCCATTATCAGTTCAGAGGACTTTGATCTTCTTTCCAGACTGTGTCTCAACCAAGGCTTTGAAATCTTTCAGGTTCTGAAAGACCTCATATTTTTTCCTGAGAAAGTAGATCCAAGTAAAACATGAGAAATCATCAACAAAAATGAGAACAAACCTCTCTTTATCGATGGATGGATGAGAAAAAGGACCCATAAGGTCATTATGGATCAGATCTAAAGGTGTGGAAGCTCGTTGAGACTTTCCCTTGTCTAATTTCTCTTGAGGGTGTTTTTCAAGAACACATCCCTCGCATACTCCCTTGGAGAAATGGATGTCTATTTGACCATCAACTAATATGTGCTTGCTAAGTTGTTGCATTTATATGAAATTCAAATATCCAAACCTTTCATGCCATATCCTACTACTTTCATCAACATGAGTAAGCAGTAAAGCAAAATCAGGCTCAATGAATTCAGAAAATGTATACGATCTAGACTGATGATTTACCTCACTTGTAGCAACCTTGGAGCTGGTTTGCATATCGTAGATGTACACATAATTTGGTGTGAAGATGACTTTCTTTCCTATGTCGGAATTCATCATATTGTTCATACTGAGAGGGGGGTAAATTAGTATCAAGTACAATTTAAAGCCTTTTTCAACTTATACTTAAACCATTCAATTATATCCAATGAGAAATGAACAATATTATAAAAGTTATACCAATACACCACAATACACCATGCACAATATATGAGAAATAACAAATAGTTATTGTTCAAGGGAAGTAATGACTTCCAAAGGTAGATACAGCTTCCAAATGTAAAGGGAGGGATAAACCTCCAAGAGGAAGATACAATCCTCCGATATCAAGAGAGAGTTGAACTCTCCATCCTTGCCTCTTCCTTCCACCCAAGAATATATGAGAGATAATAAAATATTACATAAAATCATCACATAGAACCTGATAATGCTTCCTGATACTTCTTCAATTTCTACAATTATTCAATTCTTGGAGTACTCTGAACCTATAGATAATATTACTCAATGTATTCTCTGAAACTCCTCCAAGTTTCACTCCTTGAATCCTCCCCAAAAATAAGTTATAGAGAGAATGGTAGACCTTGTTCAATTCTGGTTTATTCAGGAGACCGAACTTGTACAAAATGCCCATGCTCAATATTTAGAATCAAATTCTGAAATTGAACAAAAGAAACTAAAGTCCGTAATATTTCCAATGAAATTTTTCCCACATCATTTGGATTCTCGATGAAGAAGTTATGATTGTTTTACCGAGAACACCTATTTATTGACTAGCTTCAAGACTGGTCACAAACCCTATCTTCCACAGAGTGTATCTCCATAATTATAGCGAATCAAGAGATGAACCTTTTACCACAGGTACCTTGATATGTCTTCTCAATACCATAGCAATGTCACCATCTGAATTGTTCTAGAAAACAAGTTATAGCAAAAGTGGTAAGATGACCTGAAAATAACATACCTTAGAACACATCACCAAAATACTTCATCCTCCCTTGAAATCCATCCTTCTTTACTTCTGATTTCCTCTAAAATTAGATTTTTGTATCAAATTAATGTATAATGATATTTATTTATACCATTTATGTCACTTCCTTTTAACATTAGGGACGACCTGACAATTTCTTATTTTGTAATTCTTTTCTATAATTATCTTCAAGGCCTACATGTACTTCCTTCTTCAATTCACTTTGTCATATTCAAAAAATCATTTCTCCTCAACCATGAGGATCCACATGACGTGCCACATAGCACTAGAAACAACATGATGTATACTATCCATCCATGGGTCTTGTATATACATGTGAATTTTCTTTCATGTCCAAATACCTTCATCAATCTTGCGTTCCAAAACCCATGACTAGGGTTGACATCAATGACAACAACCAATATTCCAACAATCCCCCCCTTTGTGATTGATGGCAACACTCATGCTTCCCCTATCATCATGATCCAAATTTCTCTCTCCCTTTGACATCAATGGAAATGGGTATGGATTCTCCCCCTGAGTTTAATGGAAAAAGGTAACTCTCTTCTTTAGGGTTGCTCCCCCTGAACATGTGGCACTCAATAACACTTCATCCTTATTTTTGGTCTTTGGGACTTTTTCTTCCTTGGAATCCTTTTCTATGGCTTCTATATTCTCTCTCTTCTTCATGTCTAGGATCTATATGTTGTTCATTCTTCTTGTTGCAATTGCAACCAATCTTCTTGAGTTATTTTCTCTGATTTTACATTTTCGGGAATCAAAAGTAAGAGTGTATCCAAATAGGACATTCAAGTCTTCAACCAATAGGACATTCTTTCCTTTTACATTTTTTCTTCCAAGTTCTACTACACCTTCTACAAGTATTTTGGCAAATGAGTCATCTCCAAATGCAACATTGCCACCCTTTCTCTTCAAGCTGATGAATTTGTCTTAATCCCCGGTCATGTGTGAAGAACATCCATTGTCTATGTACCATTCATCTTCTTCTTTAGATTCTTCAGCGGTCAATGCTATTCGACAATCTCTTTCCTTCTCCATACTATGGTTGGCATAGGGACATATTCATTCATATATCTGCAATCTTGTGCTTTGTGACCAAGATAATTACATCTGTAGCATGAAATATTTGTGTCCATCAATGGGGAAAATGAATTATATCTTATGTTGACAAATCCATGATTATTTACATATCTTCTATTTACACCTTTCATGTTTCTTGTGTATGTGTTCCTTTCATTGATTCTACAATTAATTTCCTTATGTCCAAAATATTTGCAAGTATAACAATGACCAAGAAAGAAATTCCGATACCTTGGAGTAAGTGGGCTTCTTTTTTATGTAGTCCATCTAAGTTTGTAACACCCTGTTTCCCCCAGTCTGTAAAAATAACTATACTGGCCAAGAACTATGGAAATCTCAAAGATTGTGAATGTTGAATTAACAGACCTTAATATAAAAGGTCTGAGGAATGTAAATGATGTATGAATATATAATGCAACTACTGAGAGGGGGATGTGATGAAAAGAGACCACGATGGTTGATGAGAGGTGGTGGAAGGGGCCGGGAGTGGTTGTGTTAACTTCCACCAAACCAAAACCGTACTAGTTTGTACGTGCTCGGGAAAACCAAATCTCACTCTTAGACCCTAAAATGAATTACCCACCCAGATGGTAGGTGGGGAGGCTCCTCAAGAGTAAAGGAGAGGATGGGACAAACTTCCCATCCATAGAAGCTCTCAGACCTAACCATCGAACAGGAAATTTTGTGCCACACGCAACCTCATAGGAGAAAAGAAGTGTGGAAGGGGGGGGAGAGAGAAGCAGACAAACAGACACATGCGACGGGAATCGTGAAAGGAGAACCAGAGGATATCTGAAAAATACAGTGAGTCATGAGCAGAGGAAAATGAGAGTAACCTTTGTTATGGACTTTCGACGAGTGGGAAGTAAGAGATTGAGTCTCAAAGCATCATGGTCTAGCTCAGGGGTGGCCAGTGGTAAATCCGATTAGAGTTGTTGAGCCTACGATTTGGTAGAAATGAGCACCCCTCTCAACATTCGCATCACATCCTAAACTTTTGATAAGTGTTATGTCTTGCATTTGGAATTGAATGTCACGATCGTATGCTCATTTCTATACACTTGTAAATAGTTTTTGGATAGAAGTGTTTTTCTTGTGCTTGATTTGATATAATGGATACAAGCTTATACTGACGTAACGACAATTCGGTTAATGAGTAGAATGTATAAGTTCAAGATACGAGTCCATTCCCCTGAGGATGGATATGTCTAACTTGATTGTGCTATGTCCTGGCTCATCCTCTCAAAGACCCATTTCGGGAAGTTCCCTCACACTCTAGGGCCGGAGTAAGTCCCTTGAAAGGACAACCGTTTTAGTAAATCCATGATTTTTACTTAATCCCTGTCACATAAATTCATGGTTCGGTGGCTTAGGGAGGCCTTTCAATCTAGTCACCAAACTTGGTGAAAGATTTCCCAAGAATCCGATGAAGGACCTTATGGCCTAAGTTTTTTTTTTGGGAACCTTGTACGAGAGAGAGAGTGGGTATCTTAGATTTCGGTATTTTGGTGTTTCGGCACAAGGGATGCCCAAGGACGAGTACCTTGTACTCGCCAGTCCTGAAATCTCGATTAGCGAAACCCTGAAAAGAACTAGCATGGATGAGTTGTGATGTTTTGGTGTTTCGGTACCTGAGAAACCCAAGGGTAAGCTCCCTTGTACTCACCAGTCCCGAAATCCCGATTAGAGAAACCCCAAAAAGAACTAGCATGGATGAGTTGTGATGTTTTGGCATTTCAATACCCGAGAAACCCAAGGGTAAGTTCCCTTGTACTCGCCAGTCCCAAAATCCCAATTAACGAAACCCTGAAATGGTCTAGCATGGATTAGATTCTTGATGTTTTAGAGTTTCGACACCCAGGATACCTAAGGGTAAGTTCCCTTGTACTCGCCAGTCCCGAAATCCCGATTAGAGAAACCCCAAAATGGTCCAGCATGGATTAGAGTCTTGATGTTTCGGTGTTTTGACACCCGATATACCTAAGAGTAAGTTCCCTTGTACTCGCTAGTCCTGAAATCCTGATTAGAGAAACCCCAAAATGGTCCAACATGGATTAGAGTCTTGATGTTTAGGTGTTTAGACACCCAGGATACCTAAGGGTAAGTTCTCTTGTGACCTCTAGTCATGAAATACCGAAGTATGAAAACCAAAAAAGGTCTAGTGTGCATAAGTCTTGGTGTTTCGATGTTTCGGGAACCGAGAAACCCAAAGGTCAGTTCCTTGTATTCGCCAGTTGCAAAATCCCGAATTGCGAAACCCCGAAATGAACTTAGCGTTGTGTGTGTGTGTGT
>CBVK0100455635.1:2124-13512 GCA_900067695.1 Picea abies
CCCCCCCCTTCTAGGCTCATTCTATTAGCACAGTCACAGGGAAATAATTTGTCTCGACGCGAATCATGCAACAGGTACTGCCGCAGATGTCAGAGTGACCAGAAAGTCGCTGATGGATCGTTGCAGATTGCTACGAGCGCTAGGGTTTTTCTCCAAGATTCTCAACTCATCCTTCATATTTTGAATTTATGTTATTTATGCACATGCATTTGAATAATTTTTCATTGAATTTTCCAGGATCGTGATTCATGATCGAGTTTGGATGCGCAAGATATTCCACCGGTCCAAAAATGCTACAATCTCTTATCAGAAGAAAGATATCACAGACAAATGTTTGGATAGTAATAGTTATATGATTTACAAAATAGATGTTGCAAATCTTGGGTTGTTTATCCTTTCACATGTATACATTTGCAACATCCCCATTATAATTAATGCATAATGTAGATATAAATGTGGCTATGGACAAGTGGTGTAATATGCAAATTGTTTTTTTTTTATTTTAATAAAAATAACATGATGCCAACTACTGGGGGATATGGACAAAGATGGGGTTGAGTTTTCCATAAGAGAAGGGAGTGTCTAAAAGGGGTCCCAGGGGAGAATTATTTATGGGTATTAATTCAAACCCACTTTTCTAAATTTTGTTATCATTGGGGACAACCTTCTACTTATGGGTTGAGTGTATGAGAGCTCAATCATTAAACTCATGTAAAAGGGTGGGTGTAAAAATTCATATCCCGTGGTTATTGGGAGCATGAGGCTGAAGTACAATCAACATTAGACAGAGTGAGCAGTAAATTTACTTGGGGAAAATATAGGAAATTCATATGGAGAGAACAAACGGTTTTTCATAGTTATGTTTTACGTGAACAATAAGCAGAGAACAGGAGAAAAGAGCATTGGAGTTGAAGAAAGAAGGTAGGGCAAATTTTGGAGCATGTAGAAGCGTTTTGGAGCTGAAGATTGAAGAACCAGATTTTTAGGCCTGAAGAGTGAACTCATGTGTGAGTTGCATTGTAATAACAAGTGATTGTTGTTGTTTTTACTGATAGTTTCCTAGTAGTGAGTTCCCTTGAGTTCCTAGCAGAGAGATTCTTGGTTACCTGTGACAAAGAGACCTTGAAAAATGAATAGGACACCCAATGGATTGAGAGTAGTGAAGGGGTACATTCCTTTGGGTTGGACATGTTAAGAGGAAGAGAGCTGGAGGAAATTCGAGATAATTGTAGAAGAATAACAATGGGTTGTGCGAAATCTGATTTGTGAGTGGGCATTAAGAGACACCCTTTTCTTGTGGATTCCTAGCCCCAGTTTGGGGGTGACTCGATGTTGAGATATGGAACAACAAGTCTATGGTTGGGTGGAACATATGTCCCAAGCAGTTGGTTGCACAAGTGTTTTGAAAAGATAAGTGTTTAATTATTTTTCTGAATTAATTTATGAGTTAACGACTGTGCATTTTTACTCTGTGAATAGGGATGAACTATGTGTTGTTGTAATGAGTTATTTAGCCACATTCATGTGTAATTCAGTATGTTATATATGTATTAAATTATTAATATCAAAATGGTTAAATATGTGTTTAATTCGTAGATGGTAAGCTACAGGAAATTAGTTAGCAATTTTTTATTTTTATTTTATGAGTATTTCCGCATAGTAGTGTTCCACTGTTAAGCTAGGGAGCGTTATAGATTGGTATCAAAGCGATAGGTTCAACATTGAGATTACATGGGCTAGAAACAACACGTAGAAGCTAAAATTACAGATTAAAAGTGCAAAAAAAGTATGCACTATGTTTGTTAAAGTTTCTAAGGGAAAATTTGGGAATTTGCCAAAAATTTTGGTGAAATTTTAGTTCAAGGATTGAAATTTCTCAATTTTAATCTCTAAATGTGCATGTTTGGGCTTCTAATTGGTTGAATTTTGAAAATTGTAGCGCAACCAGGGTAAGATTGGGCAAAATTGGGCAAAATTCCCAATTTCTACAGTTAATTTTATTGAGAATTAGACATAGGAGTGTCAAATTTCGGGTGTAGAGGTCAAATTGGCATGCACAGGGTTGAAATTAGCCATAGAAGCTTAATTTCAGAGCTTACATGGTGGTCGAGAAAAAAAATTGAATTTAGGCATTTTTTAAAATTTTGAAAATTTGAAAAATTTGGGGATTTTTCGTACATGATGTCAGCGATGACATGGGGGCCATGTGGACTGCCATGGTGTCAAGATCGGGGACCTGCAGTCATGCCCAATAGTTGATGTAGGCACGATGTGGACAAGGTGGTATAGATCAATACCATAAGTGATATTGCATGGGTAGTGGAGCGGTTTTGAGAAATTTCTTGGCGATGTGAAACCTATGAGAATGCAACACATATCATGGGTGGTTTGTGGTATTGCATTCTAGAGGGCCATTAACCCTTTAACACTTCGGCGATGCAATATCAACTGCCAATTGTTGATTACTCCAAGCATCCTTCGTTGTTAGATTTAGAGTGTGCATGTTGTGCGCTAGAGGTAAAGGCGTGGGATAGAACCTGCCCATCACTTCAACTAATGAGGGAGCATCGGGTGGAGGTGAGACCCTTGACCCATCTATGGTAAGACAAGATACCATGTGGGCAACCAAGTATGGCGGGGCACGAAATATAATTGAATTTATAAGATAAAGGTAAAGAAAGAAAGAGTAAAAAGAAGGGAAGAAAAGAGAGAGGAGGGAAGTGAAAGATGACTGGGTAGGGACAGGGTGGCCAAGTGGATGATATGGCATCACCTCAAGGTGCCATGTGGACCCAGAATGCCGCATCAACAACCACATCAACAAGGATGCCACACAGGCAGAAGTTGCCTACAGTTTCAAAAATAAAGTCTGGAGCCAAAATCGTATTGTTGCCATAGCGGGAGCATAACTCAAAATAAGATAAGATTTTATGGGTTTTGTTTGCAACATCAAGGGTTATGCAAATGCTAGAGAGGGTCGTTGGCCAATTATGTTATGATTTTGTAGAAAATGCAAATTACATATTTTTGAAGATCGGGGTCAAGCTTAGTGGCAGGAGCACAGTTATCACTAAATTATTTTTAGTGTTAGAAACACAGACATGAAAATACCCAGTGAAGGAATTGGCTAAAATTTAAGGGGTTTGGAATGAGGATGCTGAAATAGGGAAAATTCCACTATTTCAGACCACTTTTGGGGGATTTTGGGGATTTTTAGAGGAAAAAGGTCCCCAAATGGAAAATCTGGAAAAAAATTATTTACTCGACATTTTATGTACTCATCAAGCCAGACAACTTGGATTTAGTGAAATTTTTCTAGAAGTGCACAGTTTGGGAGATAGTTGGTTTGGTTAAAAATTCATGTCTGGAAGAAGGGGTGAAAAAGGGCAAAGTTGTCATTTCCAGGTTGCTGCAGATTTTGACTAGAGCATTGTTTTGACAATCTGAGAGTCATTGTGAATTCAATGTTAGTAGTATTATTTGTGACTCATACACAATTTTCCTTGGTTCCTAACATATTTACGTATGTAGGTGGCCAAAATTAGTGTGTGAGATTATTTTGCACTTGGGAGAAGGTGCACAAGAAGAGTAAAGTGATAATATTTAATTGACCATAACTTTATGCTTAGAGCTTAGAATTGGGAAAATGAATAATCGATGGAAAAGTATTGAGGAGGATAATCCATTTATCAACCCCAAAAATTGACATGAGTAGTAAATTTTACATTCAAATTAGAAAAAGATGTTTGGTGGCATTAAAGAGCAGAAAATTTATGCATTCTTTTCCAGAAACCGTGTATATATTTTTGTCTAACAGAAAATTGTTTGCATGTACATTTTCTTGTAGAATTAGAGGTATACGAAGACAATTTGGTTCTTGTATGAGAACTATAATCATGGAGGATGCCCAAGGGTCCTATAGTCATGAAGAGGAATTCAGAGGGCTACATGTCAGCATGGGAAATCTTGAGACACACTCTAATGGAAGAAAAGACATGCATGAGCCTGTAACTATGAGAATCCTGCAGAGAGAAGTGTAGAGTTATAGGGAAAATAATGAGAAGATTATGAAAGCCTAGAAAGAGATACTTTAGAGTCTGAATATGATGCAGAGGCAAGCCAATAATGACTTTGGCACAAAGAAGGCAACTAGTGCTAGGCAAGTGACAACATCCAGATCCCATAGAAAAAGAGATGAGCATGGGAATGACATGAAATAAAGGAGTATGAACAGACACCATCATTCCCCAGGGAAATCCACTAGGAGAGCTCATGCAAGTTCAGGGCTAGCGAGTAGCTCAAGTGTGTCTCCTATCAGGAGGTAGAGTAGAAGACTCAAGGATGACATCTTGCAAGGTGAACTCAAGAAAATCAAGTCACCAACTTTCAATGGTGAGAATAGGAAGGGAGAAGAGGTTGAGGTTTGGCTGTTGGAAATGAAGAAATATTTCTAGATGTGTGACTGCCCCTTAAGGGTAGAAGAAAGAATTGCAACCTACCACTTGCAAGGAAAGGTAGCCCTGTGGTGGGATCAACTTAAACAAGCCAAACACCTTGATGAGAGGAAGGTCTCATGGAGGTAGTTCAAGTGATATTTCCAAGAGAAATATGTGTTCAAGCATTATTATGAAAGAAAGATGAAAGATTTCTTTGAACTCAAATTGGGAAACATGCCAATGGATGAATATGAGAAGAGGTTCTTTGAGTTATAGAAGTACATGAGCTTCATAAAGGATGACAAAGTAAAAATCCAAAGACTTTTGAGTCGGTTACCTTCTTTCTACAGTGACACATACATTATGATAACCCAAGGACTTTAGAGGAGACCATAAGGAGAGAAAATAATCTTTATGAGTAGAGAAGAGGGACGCCAATTTTCCAAAAATTTTGGAATGACAAGATGAAAGGAAAGAGGGATCAAAAGCATAAAGGTTTTAAGCAACCATTTTTCATGAACAACTCACAAGGAAATCAACAAGTACAATCAACTCAAAATGAACACAAGACAACAGATTCATTTGGGAAAAGGCCAAGGAAACGACATCTACAATGTTGGGGTTGTGAGGGAAATCAATTGTATAGGGACTGTCCTCATAAAGGAGAGAGAATTAGGACTATCCACGACATTCAAGAGGCTAAAACAATTGAAGATATGGGGGGAAACATGCCAAAGATTTATGTAGCCTTGGACAACAAGCAAGCAGAGTATCAATCGCCCATGATCAATGTGAAAAGTAAAATTGATAATTATCCCATAACAATTTTAATTTATTCTGGAGCTAGCCATAGTTACATAAACTCTAACATTGTTGAAAGATTTCACTTACAGAGAAGTAAGCATAAGAAATCTTGGTTAGTTCAGTTAGCCACAGGGGCTAAGAGAAAAATCAATGAGTTGGTTAAATATTTCTCAATAGACATGAATGGACTCATAACAAAGGTAGATGTGAACATCATACCATTGTGTTCATATGATTGTCTAATTGGCATGGATTTGTTGTAGAAACACCATGTTGTCCTAGATTGTTACAACAAAACAATCACTTGTCTTGATGAGGAAGGAAAATAAGGCAAGATTCAAGGCATTTTGAGAGTTGTAGTTGCTAGAGAAATTTTAGCCATGCAGTTGAAAAATATTTTTAAGAAGGGATGTCAATTTTTTGTAACCCATATGGAAGAGGTAGCCAGAGCTAAAGTGGCAAGTATTAAATACCATACAATCTCGAGGGATTTTGAAGATGTTTTTTGGGAATCCCAAGATTTCCACCAATGATAGAAATTAATTTCTCTAAATTTGGTGCCAGGCATTGCCCCAGTGTCCAAGACACCTTACATAATGGGCACACTGGAATTGAAAGATTTGTAGATGCAACTTGAAGAGTTGTTAAAGAGGGGGTATATGTGCCCCAATTCTTTTTATGAAGAAGAAAGATGGAACTTTAAGGTTAAGCATTGATTTTTTACTGCTGAATAAGGCCACCATAAAGAACAAACATTATTTGTCGAGGATTGATGATCTATTTGATCAGTTGAAAGGTGCAAGAATATTTCCAAGATCAACTTGAGATCAGGTTATCATCAAGTGAGGATAAAGGAAGAAGATATCAACAAGACAACATTCATAACAAGATATGGTTATTATGAATTTACAGTCGTATCATTTGGGATATCAAATGCCCCATTTGTTTTCATGTTCCTAATGAATGAAGTGTTCGGGGAATACCTGAACAAGTTTGTGATTGTGTTCTTGAATGATATACTCATCTACTCAAAGACAAAAGACGAACATGAGCAAGATTCAAGAATGGTTTTGCAAGTTTTAAGAGAGAATAAATCGTATGTCGAACTGAGTAAGTGCATCTTTTATCAAAAGAAGATTCACTACTTGGGGCATATTATTTCAGCAGATGGGATAACAATTGATTCCAAGAAGATAGAGGCCATTAGAGGATGGTCAACGCTAATAAATGTGACAAAGATCATATCATTCATGGTCTTGCCGATTATTATTGAAGATTCGTAAAAGGCTTTTCCAAGATTGCAAGCCCAATTACTTCTTTGCAAAAGAAGGGAGTGAAATTTGAATGGACTTCTAAGTGTGAAGAGAGCTTTCAGTAGCTAAAAGACATTTTGCTAAGTGCGACAGTCTTGAAGATTGCAAATTCAGATGAAGATTTTGTAGTGTGCAATGATGCATGCACGAAAGGGCTTGGTGGAGTCCTCACTCAAAAGGATCACGTGGTGTGCTATGAGTCCCAACAATTAAAGGAGCATGAGAGTAATTATGCTACAAATGACTTGGAATTAACATCAATTGTACATGCACTAAAAATGTATAGAAATTACCTCATGGGTCGAAGATTTGAGCTAAGGATAGACCACTATGGTTTGAAACATTTGTTTGGACGACCCACATTGAATGTCAGACAAACTAGATGGCTCAAATTTATTAGTGAATATGACTTTGAAATTAAGAATATCAAAGGAAAATAAAACCAAGTGGTTGATGTACTCGACAGAAGAGCACATGCGATGCATGCTACAACCATTAGCATGTACACATTTGATTTAAAATATAAATTATTGAAGCAACACTTTCAGATCAACAATATTTACAAATAAAAAAGACATTACAACAAAGCGATTTACAACATAAATTTAAAAATTATGAGTTGAAAGAGGATGGAATCCTCATATACAGAGGGAAAATATATGTGCTAAATTCAGGAGAGATAAAAAATACAGTGTTGAGGGAAATGCACAATGTGCCATATGTTGGGCACCTAAGATATCAAAAAATAATTGTAGTTGTAAGACACCAATACTTTTGGCTAGGAATGAAAAAAGAAGTGGTTAATTACATAGCCAGGTGTCTAGAGTGTCAAAAGGTGAAGACAACGCATAGACATACCACTGGGTTGTTATAGCCATTTCCCATTCTTGAGTGGAAATGGGAAGTGGTTACCATTGATTTTATTACTAAGTGGCCCATAATAGTGGAGCATCGTGATTTCATCATGGTGGTGATGGACAAATTGATGAAGGCTGCACATTTTATTCCTATGAAGACCACACACAAAACAACAAATATTGTAGAGTTATATATGAAGGAAGTTTTCAAGCTACATGGAGAACCTACGGCAATAGTCTAAGATAGAGATCCAAAATTCACATCCAATTTTTGGAAAATGTTGTTCAAAGGCTTTGGGAGAAATTCAAATCTCAATACAACGTATCACCCAAAGTCAGATGGACAAATGTAAAGGACCAACATAATAATTGAAGATATGCTCAGAATGTATGTGATGGATCAACCATCAAAGTGGGAGGATTATGTACACAGTGGATTTTTTTCACAATAATGGGTATAAGACTTCATTAAAAATGAGCTTGTTTGAAGCATTACATGGCAGGAAGTGTTACACACTAGTGAGTTGGGATAACCCAACAGATAGAGTTGTCATTGGGCTAGATTTGTTGAGAGAAAGGGAATATCATATGACAAAGATCAAGAAGAATTTAAAGGTTGTCCTAGACAGGAAGAAAACTTATGCAAACAAGAACATATTTTTTAGAGATTTAAAAGTGGGCGAACATGTTTTTCTAAAAGTGAAAGCAAAATGAAGTTCGATAAGATTGGGTTGTTTCCCAAAGTTGCCAGTAAGATATTGTGGGCCTTTTGAAATATTAGAGAAGATAGGGCTAGTTGCATACATGATAGCATTTTCTGCATCTATGACAGTGCATAATGTATCTCATGTGTCATTATTAAAGAAATATGTGTTTGACCCTAACCACATATTTGATTGGACTATGATCTAGGTGGAGCACAAAGGGGATTTCCCAGTGGAACCAATACGCATCCTGGAATATAAATTTAAAGTGCTTAGGAACAAAACAATCAGGCTGGTAAAGGTCCAATGGACCTGCTACGATCCTGAAGATGCAACATGGGAGCATGAGGAAACTATGCGGGAGGAATACCCACAATTTTTTGTCAATTTTGAAGAAAAAAAAAAAGCTAAAAATGCAAGACTCCTGACGCAACCTTCCTTCGGTGGACGGTCGCTCTACCAGGACCTTCTCTTTTTCAACGGCCCGAAGAGTCAAAGCTCTTCCTACTCCTCTCGGGAGTCCTTGTCACCCACCGGACACTCCTCAGCGATCTCCCCCTTCGCAAATCGGGAAATCGACGTTCGCGCTATCGCGAACCCTGTGTGCTCTTCCCGTGCAATAAGAAACCCCGAACTCCGATCCCCGATGTCAACGGTCAACGACTCAACCCTGTCGGGAAATCGGCATATGAAAGGTCGTGATCTCCTCACCTTTCAAAACCCCAGGTACCGAGGTGTCGATTCTCTGCTACAGCGCCACCTGTCCTCCACTATATCCCTGGGGTCCCACGCTGACGCGTCGCCTCGGGATTTCGTGGATCGCGAATCCACAATACAAAGTTGCCTTGCTGCTGGAAACCCCGATACGTCGGATCCGTGCCACCTGTCCGCGCTTAAACCGACGGTTCCGATTAAATCGGGAAATCGCGACTCGCGATTTCGACGCTTTGTTTCTCTGGCTCCTTGAGAGATCTTTCGAACACGCTGCTTGTGCTCGACCTTCAACCACTTTCAACAGTGTTGAAGTCTTCCAGATCCGGTGCATTCACAGTCGCAACAAACCCGACCTTCCCCTCCTTAGACTTGTTACTGAGACTTCGCGTCCGACCTGCACTCGCCTGCACGGTTCGAATAACCCAATTCACTCTGGGCAAAACGAGAACAAAAGTTCAACTGTTAGCCTCCTCGACGCACTCTATGCGGAGGAATTCGACTGCACTCTATGCAGGAATCTCCCGGCTCAAACAGAGAAACAATTAGGACTCATTCCCTCATTCTCTCAGGTTTCGAACCTGATACGCAATCACATACGCAGCATATAGAAGATAAGCATAAAAAGAAGCAAACATGCATAAGCATAATATCAGCAACACACAGAGATCAAACACATCCATGGAAGTGAATCAAAGTCTTTCCTATTAATTCAATGTCTGTACATGGAGGTTCTTCATCAGCTCTCTGCTCTGCTCTTCCGCTCTCAATGCTAATGCCGCATAATCTAAATGCTAATGATACAATGATACAAGGAAGGGTGTCTATACTCCGTTTTCCCTCTCGAAAGTAAAACTGTCTAATCTACAGTTAACTCCTACCTAACAACATAAAGACTATTAAATGCCTTCTTATCTACAATACAATACAAAGGCGCTTCATATGAATGCTTTCATTCAAACGACGGCGCAACAATCTTTTCAAAGTAATTCAAAATTGTATGTGTTGGCGCTGTCCAGCTGTTCCTTTGCCTCCACGCGCTGGCTCGCTTGATCAAGATGTGGATGCTCCTGCATCATACTCCTCGGCTCAAAAGATTTCATGGGCTCCTGTCGATGAGCTGCTGCACGGTGTGACCATGCTTCTGTATGACTCCCTCTGTTTCCCAGCTGGCATCCTCCACTGGGTGGTTCTTCCACTTCACCAGGTATTCAAAATATTGCTTCCTCCTGGTCTTCTTTCCAGCTCACTTGTCCAGTATGCACTCCATCTCAGGCTTCTGTGCAACTGGCAATTGTTTCTGCCACTGGATCACTGGTTCCTCAGTTCCAGTGCCTGCTTCTCCAGCCCTGTAGGGGTATAAATCCGAAACGTTGAAAATCAGAGATATCCCGATGCCCCCTAGCAACTCAAGCTCATAAGCATTTTCGCCAAATTTCCTCAGAATTTTGCATGGCCCGATCTTCTTCATATTGAGCTTGTTATACGTTCCCCTAGGGAACCTTTCTTTCCTCAGGTGCGCTAGAACCATGTCCCCAACTTCAAACTGAAGTTGTCTTTTCCTCTGATCGGCTCTGCGCTTATACTCCTGGTTCGCTTTCATCAGTCGCTGCTTCACCTGTGTGTGAAGTGCTTGCATTGCTTCAGCAAATTCCTCAGCTCTCGCGCTACTAGTCTCAGCCTGTTCTGACTCCCTGAGCTCAGAAACTCCTTTCGGCTGTGTCCCATACAAAATTTGAAACGGGCTCTTACCTGTACTCTGATTCACATAATCGTTGTACGCAAACTCTGCCTGTGGTAGGATCTGATCCCAACTGCTGTGATGCTCAATCACCAGGCTTCTCAATAGATCCCCCAAGCTTCTGTTGACCACCTCGGTCTGCCCATCTGTCTGCAGATGATATGCTGAGCTGAACGCTAAGTCAGTCCCCAGCTTTCTCCATAGCGTCCTCCAAAAATGACCTATGAACTTGGTATCCCGGTCCGAAACTATGCTCCTCGGTAATCCATGTAACCTCACAATTTCTTTGAAAAACAAACTAGCAATGTGCGTCACATCGCTAGTCTTATGACACGGGATAAAATGTGCCATCTTTGAGAACCTGTCCACCACTACAAAAATGGAATCAACTCCTCGTTGTGTTCTCGGTAAACCCAACACAAAGTCCATGCTAATGGCTTCCCATAGCCTTTCGGGTATAGGCAACGGCTGATATAACCCTGTGTTCTGTTTACTGCCCTTCGCGTGTTGACAAATTCTGCATCGGTCAACAAATCTCTTCACATCTGCATGCATGCCTGGCCAAAAATACGATTCGCTCAGCTTGGCGAATGTTTTGTCATGCCCGAAATGACCTGCTAGTCCTCCGCTGTGCTTTTCTTTCACCAAATTCTCTCTCATAGAGCAGTCTGGAATGCACAGTTGATTGCCCTTGAACAACAATCCATCATGTATCAAGAAATCTATCCATGGGCTCCTATCCCTGAGCACCGGATTCTCGGCTGCCTCGTATGCCTCTCCGAAATCAGCATCTCCAGCATACATATCTCTCAGATTCTCAAA
>CBVK0100455636.1:0-11581 GCA_900067695.1 Picea abies
AACAAACTATCTCAGGCAACAGGCCTTTCGGTAGTATGTAGAGGAAAAACTCTGAATACAAGATCCGCTCGGTTCAGGGCTTCAAGAAACTGAAGATAAGACTTGACTAGATCCTCCAATTCCAAGTCGTTCAGTGCTGAGAAATTTACAGGGACTGTCTAAAGCAACATAACCATTACAGTGATCCAACATACATCATCCTATAATAGTCAAAGCTCGACTGGATCCTCCAATTCCGAGTTGCTTTAACACAGTATAAACAAAGGTACGAAAGAAACTGACATTCATCGGGCAAGAAATCTCTAGAGTCCAGAAATACCAGAAAACAGTTCTTCATTAAAGTTTTACAACTGGGAGCTCCGCTCAACCATCGATCCCTTGCCAAAAATAAAGACTGAGTCTATATACTCAGAAAACTCGCCTAGCAGCGGCGTGTCTAGTCATTCAAGGCTTGTCGTCTGCAAATTCTTCTGTCAGGCTGGACTGGCATTCTTTTGTCAGACGCAAGATCAAATAGGTATGGTCTTCATAAGAAAATCCATGGCAGGGGACTTTCGGCTGACAGTCCTCCCTCCACAGCCAAATTTTCCATTCTTTTCATTTATGGGTTGAAACGAGGTTTCAGCTACCTCTCCCTATTTCCATTAACTATTTGCATTGGGATCGGGATGGAACCTGACACCCCTGAATGATCCAAGAGACACTCACGACCCCTCCTAGTCAATTCGAGGCCACGCAAATCCTTCTCTGCGACCAACTCGGTCGCTTTGATCTTTCGCGCAACTCCTTTTCATCGCCCCACGCGACCTCGAGTTGTGACCTCATGCTTATCCCACATGAAATTTCGGGATCTCGGGCTGTGCATCTCTGGATCGGACGGCTGAAATGACGTCGGCACCTTCAACATGAAGCTCCCGAAGGGCCCCACTCACGGCTCAACTACGTGTCGTGTGTCCTTCAGATGGATGGTCCCAATGGTATTAGATTTTAGGAGAGGGTTGCCTCGATTACCAGACTCGCTTGATGTGACCTGGCGCTAAGACCGTGGGCCCGGCTTTGAAGGGCGCTTATCAGCACTTCAGGGTTCGGGGCTCTGAAATGCATGGAATGAAAAGCTTCCTATTCCCCGAAACGTCGATCCCCGATACGCCGACAGCTTGCCATCTGTCCCAATGAGATCGGACGGTCCATATTTGTTTTGAACCTCAGGCACTTTCTCTTGCTAAACCCCGCCAATAAAATCAGACTGCTCGCTCACTGTTTATTGTTGTGGCCTTTGAATAAGGCTCGTCTGACCAGCTTTAAAACCCCACCTCTATGCGTTTTACACCAGAGGCCTAAAATAAAATAGGAAAATGCCCCTATACAAGAATTATCACTAACATTAGGCTCCATGGGGGATAGAGTCGTCCCTGTGATGCTCTAAGAACTCCTTCTGCAGCTTCAGTGCCTTGCTTTTGGGCTATGGAGTCACTTATTAGGCCGAAAACATACAAAAGAAATGAAACAAAGAACTAAAAGATAATATTTACAAACATAGGAGCTGTCTAAGGCTCAAATAAAACATTTTTTCAGAAAATGCCCATTCACTGGGCTGTTGAAAACCTCTTCACCCTCCAGATCCTGCAACCCATAGGTGTTGTTGGAGAAAATCTTAGAGATTTTAAAGGGGCCGATCCAGAGGGCGTCGAACTTGCCGTGCTTGCCTTTATCCTGTCTGGGTGCGTCCCACTTAAATACCAAGTCCCCGATCTCGATCTCCTTTTTCCTGACCTTCTTGTCAAAAGCCTGCTTGATCTTCTGCTGATGACTGTAAGCTGCGTCCCTCGCTTGTTCTCTGATCTGCTGCACTTCCACTATCTGATGGATTCTTCTGATCATATGATCTCGTTCTCCCTTGTAGTCTTGAAAGAACTTCTCCACAAGTAAGGCGAGATGAGTAGGGAAAACTACCTCTGATCCATAGACTAGTTGAAACAGAGAAGTGCCCAGAGACTTCTTTGTTGTGACACGATCGGCCCACAGAGCAAATTTCAACTTTGAATCCCAGGCTCTTTTGTTATCCTCTAATAATCTTTTGATGATCTTTATCAGGCTTTTGTTAGAGGATTCTGCTAAACCATTGCCCTGGGGATAGTAGGGGGTGGAGTGAACTAGTAAGATCTGGAATTACTCACAGAACTTAATTAAAGGTTCAGATTTGAAAGGAGCAACATTATCGGTGACGATTCTGCTGGGACAGCCAAATCGGGCTATGATATCCTCCAGGAAGCTGATAATTACTTTGTGTGATGCACTTCTGGTGGGGACAGCTTCTATCCACTTGGTGAAATAATCGGTTGTAGTCAGGATCCATCTGTAGTGACCACTTGAGGGAGGATGAATTTCTACGATGAAGTCCAATCCCCACTATTGAAAAGGTGTCGAAGCTACTATGGGCTTCAATGGCAGGGATTTGAGTTGTTGCTTTCCTGAGAACTTTTGGCATTTGATGCAAGCTCTGATCTCCTTGCAAACATCGGGGAACAAAGTGGGCCAGTAATACCCAGCTTGGAGTATCTTGTGAGCTGTGGTCTTCCAGAAATAATGACCTCCACAAAGGCCGCTATGAAAATCAAACGTAACCTTATGGGCCTCCTGTGGGTCCAGGCATCTCAGAAATACCCCTAGAGGGTCCTTCTAGTACAAGGTTTGGTCAATGAGGCAATACCTGACCGCCTTGAGCTTAAGAGCCCTCGCTTTACTTTTTCCCATTCCATCGGGGGGCTTCAACTCCTGCAGAAAATACAGAATGTCACGATACTAGGCACATTCTGCCAGTGATAAGCCCTCTTGAGAGCCTTGGCTAGGCGATTCAGCTTGCTGAGATCCTAGGTGGGCATTGATGAAACTAACTCCCAAGGCTTCGCAGTTGGACTTAGCCAGTAGCTTGGCCAAGCCTTTCCCCTTAACCAGCTTGGTGGGCTTAATCTCCAGATCAAATTCTAGGATCTTAGCGATCCATCGGCCCCTTTTCCCATCTACGTCGGGCTGCACAAGGATGTCCTTCACAGAAGATGAAGGAACATATGCTGTTACTTTTGAATGCAAGACATAGACTCTGAAATCTTTAAGAGATTTCACTAAGGCATAGGCCTACTTCTCCATGATTTCATACTTGCTTTCTGCGTCTCTTAACGCTCTGCTGAAGAAGGTGATGGGCTGCTCATGCCCTTCCTTGTTTTTCTGCAGTAAGACCGCTGCCACTGTATCCCAGGAAGCAAAGGAAAAAATCAGGAAATCCTTGGAATAGTCAGGACTGATAAGCACAGGCGCCTCAGTCAATGCCTTTTTTATTTGGTCAAAATATGCCCGGGGCTCAGCAGTCCATCTCACTTCGTTTCCCTTTCTGAGCCTTGCTGTGATGTGTTTTACCAGTTCAACAAAATTTGAGATGAATCTCCTCAGGAAGTTAATCTTTCCTAGAAATACTTGAACCTCTTTCTTTGACCTGGGAAGTGAAAGGGTCTAAATTGCTTCTACCCTACTAGGATCAATCCTCACTCCCTCTACTGACACTATATGGCCTAATAACTTCCCCTCCTTCATAGAAAACAAAGATTTCTTGGGGTTCAGGGATAGGCCAAACCTTCGACACTTCAAGAAGACTCTCTTCAGATGACAGCGGTTCTCCTTGTCTATCCTGGAGAAGACCGTGATATCATCCAGATAGATTACCACAAATTGGTCCTTCTCCCCGATGAACGCTATGTCCATGGCTCGTTGAAATGTTGCTCCTTCATTCATCAACCCAAATGGCATTTTGGCATACATGAATGTGCCCCAAGGAGTGGTGAAGGTTGTCTTTTCTCTATCCTCAGGCATGACTGATATTTGATTATATCCTGAAAACCCATCAATCATGGATATCCTAGTTGCTCCAGTTACCCTCTGCAATATGTGTTCCATCTTAGGTAGGGGGTAATTGTCTTTCTTTGAGCTTCTGTTCAGGTTCATGAAATCGACACAAAGCATGATTTCTCCGCTTTTCTTCCTTACTGGGACCAAGTTGGACACCCACTCGGAATATCTGAAGGGGACAATAATTTGGGCATCTAACAACTTCTTCACTTCTTTCTCCATGACAGGTAGCAACATGGGATTTATCTGTCTCATCTTCTATCTAAATGGTTTAGCCTCTTCCTTTAGTGGGATTTTGTGCTCAATGACAGATGTGTCATAGGTATTGAGGTCTTCGTATGTCCATGCAAACACATCAGCGAACTCTTTCAACAACTCTGTGTACTCGGCCTTCTGTTCTCTGGTCAAACTACTTGATAATTTGACAAACTTGGGCTCCTCCGGTGAACCAATGTTGCATTTGGTTGTATCGGAATCTTCATTTGAGATCTCTCCCTTTACTGGCACATCATTCCCATCGAACAATCTTTCTAAAGGGACAAGTCCTCTCAGAATGTGATTGCTGGGAAACTGAATGATCTGATGATTAGCGATTTTATTTAAAAACTCCTTAGGACGAGGGTCGCATTCCAAATCAGGATCTTGGTCAATATGCAACGCAGAAAATTCGTCCACTGATTGGAGAAACCTTTCAAGTTCATAATCATCCTCGAACACCTTCCAATGCTTGACATTGTCCGGCACCGAGGGCCTATATTTTATATCAACATCATTTTTTACCATAGGTGGCAGAGGAAGCTCGAGCACACTAGCTGAGACAGCTAAAGAATCGGCCAAAGTATTTTCTCCCCTTGGAATGAAAGAAATGTTAAAAGCCAAGAAGAAATTATCAATAAGGTCCCATACTTCATTCCGATAATTTCTGAGTCGGGGATTATGGGCATGATAGGCATTCCTTACTTGCTGAATAATCAACTCAGCATCTCCAAATATTTCTATTTCTTCAATTCCCATTTCCTTTGCGGCCCTCATACCCAGAACAAGGGATTCATACTCTGCCACGTTGTTGGTTGCTTCGAATTCCATCTTGTATGACAAGGACACGACTTCCTGACAAGGTGATATGAAAACCACTCCAACACCAACGCCTTCGCTAGAAGAAGCTCTGTCAAAAAACATCTTCCACACAGGGGAGCTTTGAGGAGAAATTGGATGATCAGGGCTGGGGTGATTTCTGATTAGTAAAGATCTTTTAGGAGCATCGGCAAGCTGCAACAAACTAGACCCCAAGTCGGTGTTGAGTGCAAAGATGGGGTGATTGGTAGGGTTTGCTTCATCACTGACAATATAGGCCAGCTGGGCTTCTCTGTATAATCTCCTTTGTTCCCCTCCGAAGACCGGGATGGTGGCATATGTGAGATCCATCTGTAGTGTCCCTCCCAGTTTTTTGATTCATGATCTAGACAACAACATGCCAAATTTAGGGGGGACGTCGGCTACCACAATATCCATGACCACACTTTTCATGGGCAGCTGAAACAGGGAAACCACTAGGTCTTTGATGACTCCTAATCACTGCACTCTCCTTGAATCGAAAGAATATAAATCATGATAATTCCTTGTCACCTCCAATCCCAATTCTTCCATGACTGTTTTTGGCATAAGGTTATGGGAAGCCCCCGAATCCATGAGGCAGTTATGCAGTACTTTATCATGTATGTTCAGGGATGTGTAGAAGTGGGGGGACGAGTCATCTATGTCTTCTACCATGGGGCCTAAGATGATGTTTAGATTATCATATTGAAGGTTTACTAAGTCAGAGGGGGGCTGGGGGGATTCAAATTGTAGCAACTTGGGAAGGGACCTTTTGAAATCCTCATTTTTAACTAGCTCAGAGAGAGGTATAGGAATCCTAATCTTATGAATCTCATGCTCAAAATTGAAGGAGGGGGTAGGTTTAGGAGCTTCTCTTACCTCAGTGACAGGCTCTCTGGTTGCTGGTGAAGCACTTTGAGTCTTCTTTTCTTTAGTTGTGGCTACTGCAGTTTTAGTAGGCCTCCTTGCTATGAGGGGCTGGTCTGAGCTGTCAAGGTCTCCTTCTTTCTTCCTTGACTTGAGATTGTATCTGTTAGAGGTATGACTGGCCCTTTCTCCCTTTCCTAACTCATGGATCTGAATGTTCATCAAGGATTTTTCATATGCAGACTGAGTCAAATAGGGAAAAGGAGGAGCTTCCTCAACACAGTGAATTTCAGGGTCGAATTCGTCTATCTCCTCTCCTTCCTCATGAGTAACCAGGTTATTTTGGAGAGGGTTTGAACCCTTTGATCCTCTCTTTCCTTTTACCTTTGTTCCCTTGGGAAGGCCTATGGTCCATTGTTATTAGGTCTCCTGAAACCTCTATTATCAGTGTTCTGAGGATTTCTGTACATGGGCTTCCTTTCCAATTCCCATCTTTCCATCTTGGCAGCAAGCGATTTTATTGCTTTAGCTGTCTCATCTGTCTGATGGGGCAGGGGAGGGGGACTGGATGAGGAATCTTTAGGCCTATTCTTGGATGTATTTCTATCACCCACGCCCCTGAGTCGGTTGACAACCAATATGTTAGATTCTACCTCCATGGCCGCATCCTGCATGAGGGCCAGCATAACAACTCTTCTCTCCCTTAGCAGTAGGCAGAAATCAGGATCAAAAGCACTGGAGTAAGTGATCTTTGTAGAAGCTTCGGAGGGTTTTATCTTAGCAGGGATTCTGTTGTACATTTTATTAAATCTCTTGGAGAAGTCAGAGACAGACTCTCCTTCCTTTCTTTTCAACGACCCAAACTCTGTCATGTAATACATGAAATCTTTTTTATCTGCCCACTGTCTCAGAAAGGCACTATATAAAGCTTCAATCCCATCAATAGATCTGGGAGGCAGGGCCTTGAACCATTTTCTAGTCTCTCTTTGGAGACTATGGACAAAAATCCTCATCCATACGTCTGCATGCATGATGACATTATCATCTGTGAAACTGTAAAAGGCTTCTAGGTGTTCATCTACAGTTACGTCCCCGTCACCCGTGAACTTGGGTAGTTGCTTGAGGTAACCATCTTCTGGGAGGGCATTGAGGGGCTGAGGTAACACAAGGGGAGCATACCTAGTGGCTATAATAGCCTCCATCATGGTCATAGGGGGATTTTCTCTAGCCATAGGAATATTAGGTGGAGGAGAAATCGGAGGAGGAGGAGCTCACGAAGGGGCTACTGGGAATGAGTCCCGAAGTGGAGTGGGAAACAAGAGAGGATTTGAGGAGAATTCTAATGAACTCAAGTCAGTAGGAACTTTTCTTCGTGCAGGAGTGGGAAAATCCTCTGTAGTCACAGGTCTTCGCTGATAAACAACTTCAAAGGAGAGGGGAGTGACAAGGATTTCTCCCTCCAATTCCGAACCAGGCAGGGAAAACTCAGCAGGAACACTCCCAAAATTTAGGAAACGGGAAACCTCTGAAGGAGGTCTATGAGGAAACTGAGGAGGAGGAAGAGGAGTTCTAACAGAAGGAAAAGGTGGATTACCTGTTTCGGCGGTGGAAGCTTCTTCTTGAGGGGCCTTTCCTTTTCTGAGAACCACCTTTGGATCAGTTACAGGTGTAGCTAAGGGCAGCTGTGGATCTGACCGCCTATGTCTGCCTCTGGAAGCCACAATTAAAACAGTGGGTTTTCTCCAGTGGAGTCATCACAATGGAGTCGCCAGGTGCACAGTAACAATCTCAATAGTTCTTATATCTGATGCACCTTCAGAATCAGCTGATCGTTGTCGTTCTACCCAGGGAAAATCTTCAACTTCGTCCCCGACAACGGTGCCAGAAATGTTGGCGACGGTAGTCACTCCTGGATTGCTAGTAGGAGCAGAGCCCGACGCCCATCCATTTTATGTCACGATTGTTTATAGATGGGTGATCGAATGGAATAAAACTCAAAACAATAGTGTTCCAACTCTGAAACCAGGCCAGGTATGCGTGAGCAAGTGAGGTCTTGTGTAAATTTCAGACAGTGGGCTGTAGTAAAGGGTGAACAGGCGGAAGACTTATATGAGAGGAACACAGAGGTCTGTTATAAACAACAGGTTTCTAACAGAGTGAGGAAGAAGACGTCCAAATGCAATATCATCTTACATTCAAACTCAAAACCAGATAATGCAGTAATGCGACAATAAATCTTTTATCATAACATAACTGCAATAACTCACATGACTCAGTCAATCATGAACTCTCTTAACATGAAATGAAAATAGTCGGAGTAAGAAGAATTGTCTGTCATAAAACAAGAAATCTCATATATAGATACACAAGCTGAAAACTGAAATAGCTGTTAAAACATTACAGTAGGGAGCTCTTCTCAACCATTGATACTCTACAAATTACAAATACTGAGTTTATATACTCATAGAAAATTGCCTCACAGAGGCATGCTCAGTCACCCAAGTCTTGGTGTCACTTCACTTCAGTCAAACTCGTACTGATATATTTTTTTTAAGCGCCATCTTAACTATGCATGGCTCCGGCAAGGAGAGTAGCTGAGCCATTAAGTGTCGGGCTAGCATGCACAGACTTCTCTGTTGAGTCAAGGTCTTCGGCATGGCTTCTTTGGGAAAATCGATACATAGGACCTCCTTGGGTAGACGGCTTGCCAGAACCTCCATTCCCTTACTTAATGAATGAGAGGAAGTCTCAACCACCCGCGCCTGCCGTCATTTACTCCAGGCGAGAAACGGTAAGGAGATTGGATCCGATGGCGTCTGAAGGTCGCGATGATCCCCTCTGCAACTGAACTCGGCACCTCGGGCCTTCTTTATGAAACCCCTTCCTTTCCCCAAGGATACTGTGGGCCCAGGCTCTGGATGCCTTCGGCACCTCGTGACTCGCGGCTGGGGGGAGTTAGTCCTTTTTCTTTAAAGTTTCAAGGGGCGAGGAGGCAATGGAGCCCAATCACGCACCACGTGTCCCTAAGAGATCTGACGGCTCTTAATTCTCCCGATACCTTTGTGGGCCCAGGCTCGAGATTCTCTCGGCACTTTGTGTCTTGTGGATCCTAACACCAATACTTCAGGACTTATCACGGTGAGACCCCGAGGCTTCGTGCCACCTGTATTCCACTCGCCGACTCTGCTATGGCCCCTAGTGCCTCCAGCTGTAGGGATATCACTTCTCACAATCTCGCAATCCCCGCGCCCATATTCTCGAGCCTTTTCTTGCGAGGCCTCGATACGCGATCCTACGTGTGTATCCAATGGTTCTCCTCGATCCATATCCAATGGCTATCCACCTTCTCGCTTCTCACGTCCTCGCGACTTGGGTACCCAATACTTGGGTCTTTACCCTGCGAACTCCCGAGTCCCCGAGTTCAAGAAATAACACAGCGCTTGAACTGCTTGCGATAAACGACCCTTGTAACTTCGCGAGTGCCTCCTAAAGGATTCCGACCGTTGACTTCCTTAAAACTTTAAGCGCTATACTTAACATGATTCAGTTAATCTGCAATTACCCGCCGACCGTTGATCTGCTTTGCAAGAAGGCCTTGGATGTTGTTGATGACACTTTTCCCACTCGCTTGACCTGCTACTTGGAGAAGGGAAGGAAGTCTCCCACACTGCACTTAACCATTTCGTGCCACTTGCAGACCAGAATGCTCTCAAACCCATGACAAGAATTATCGCTAACATGGGTGTACTTGGAATGAGCGGAATTCCCCCTTATTCTGAAAATACTAAATTGGAAATGCTAAAAAAATAGTCGGTAGACACTTCACTCCCTAAGAAAAGGAGTGGGATCATCTGATGACTCCATCGGCATGACCACTTTCGCAACTAATGGATGAATAGGCCACGAGACTATATGATCTAAAGGCACCTCACCCCCCAAAAGAGGAGTGGGATCAGCCGATGACTGCATTGGCATGACCACTTTCTCAACCAATGGTTGAATAGGCTGAGAGACTACAAGGTTTAAAGGCACCTCACCCCTCAAAAGAGGAGTGGGATCAACCAATGACTGCATCGACGTGACCACTTTCTCAACCAATGGCTGCATAGGCTGAGAGGAAACCTCAAAAGACTCAGAATCAGAAGAGCTTGCAGATAGGGACCACAATCTTTGTACCTCTGGAATGCCAGGGCACAAATGAGTAAGGTGATCTCCCTTGCAAAGCTTACAAGGGAACTTAGGCTTATTTCCTATCCATCTAGGTTTCTCAATAGAATTAATTCCCCCAACATGACTAGCAGTAGTTGGTTGCACATCTCCAACATGACTTGCAGAGGTTAGTTATGGGTCAATTACATGACTTGCAGAGGCTACAGACCTATTACCAGTATGCCTAGTAGTGACTGGACCTTTTCCCCCAGCATGACTTACAGAGGGTGGGTTTGTGCCCTGAGCATAACTTGCAGAGGATGGGTGTTGGTATTCAACGTGACTTGCAGAGGTTTTCGACCTATCTCCAACATGACTCGCAGAGGTTGGCAATTTCTTCTTCCTATTCTTCCTCTTTCTATTTCGTTTAGAATTTCGGTTACTAGTAACTGTACTTTCACCAGAGGCGGGAGAAGGAGGAGAAGAATTTGCTGACGAAGAAACATCAACAGGGTGCCCATGACATAAAGTGCTTAACTAAGAAGCGTCAAGAGCCTTTGGGACATTTGGAATGGTACCCAACCAAACTGGTAATCCCACATTCAACCCAGGAATTTACAAAGTGGCCATCAAAGGGACACCAACGTTTTCGAAGAAAAGAAAAGCACAAGAATCCCCTTGTGAAGGGGTTCCTTGGTTGGTATCATCGAGAACTTTAGCCATGAATATCCTATGCAGAGGTTCTCCCTTTACGAGATCGTTCAAATCCGTAAAAGTCTCACACACTGACTCTGAAGAACCACTGTTATCAAAACAATGCCTATAAAGAGGCAGCTCCTCGTTTCTAAGCATAAGACTGAAAATTCCTCTCAACCGACGGAGTGGGTGGTGTACCACCCTAGGTCAGAGATCCAAATCCATAAATGAATAACTCACTATGGAAAACTAGGGAGCACAGAGCACACACTAAAAGTTCCTAAAGGAAAATCAAGCAAATGACTAACTAGTTGGAAGAACAGTTACACCAACCAACACTAGAGCAACTTACTAGTGCAAGTGCAACTCGAATACGGAAGCACCCTTTGGGTATACTCTGCAAAGCATGGCCTGATGTCTGCCCTAGGTACTGTAGTATACCCCCGTGGTCACCTGTGTAAGTCCCTAAAATAAAGGCAACTAGGTTGCCAGCTCGTGAACAATCACCAGGTAGGTACAGTCGACAGTCGGGTGGACTGCAATGAGCAGGGTATCAAGCCTGAAAACTATTAAGGGTATTGAAAGAAAGTGTTCTAGAATATGACTGAGGACCTCGAACGGATTCGAGACCCATGAATCTTTGTGGAAAATGTGATCAATGAAATCCCAAGACAAGTCCTCTATATGCGTTCCCCACTACGCTTGGTCTAACTTTGGAGGGGTTATCTCCACTACCTTTCCGCACGTGACCTCGTGTTCAGCCCCTATGTTAGAAGGGGGTCCCGGATAATTTCCATGTTACTGGACTTCTACACTCCTTAGCACAGACTCGTATGTTTGTTTTATAGCCTTGAAGAGTTTCCTCTCCAACCTA
>CBVK0100455642.1:0-21758 GCA_900067695.1 Picea abies
GTATTTAGGTGACACTATAGAAGCGGCCGCGACAACTTGTCCACTCAAGTTTGACCGATGCATACTGACAGCAGTAGCATGCATGAGATGCACTCTTCTACTAAACGCATCAACAACTTTATTCTCCTTTCCTTTGATATGCTTGATATCGAAGTCATATTCACTTAAAAATTATATCCATCTTGTTTGCCTGGCATTCAAGGTCGGTTGTTCAAAAAGATACTTCAGGACAATATGGTATGTCCTTAATTCGAATTTCTTCCCCATGAGATAATGTCTCCACATCCTCAAGGTGTGGACAATGGCAGCAAGTTCCAAGTCATGGGTGGGATAGTTCCTCTCATGTTCCTTAGGCTTTCTGGACTCATATCCAATGACATGTCCATTTTGCGTGAGGACTCCCCCAAGTCCTTCCTTACATGCATCTGTACATACCACAAAAATTTAATTTGGGTCAGCAATCTCTAACACAAGAGCACTAGTAAGTAATTCCTTCAACAGATTAAAATTATTTTCACACTTTTGTGTCCATTCAAATTTAGTTCCCTTCTTTTGCAAAGAAGTGATGAGATGATAAATATTAGAAAACCCTACTACGAAACTTCTGTAGTAACCTGCTAATCCCATAAAAGATCTAACATTTGACACATTTCTGGGTGTTTTCCGTCCTATAATGGCTTCGATCTTCTTTGGATCTATTGTTATGCCCTGCTCTGAAATAATGTGTCCCAATTAATGGATCTTCTTTTGATAAAAATAACACTTACTCAACTTCGCATACAAATGATGTTCTCTCGGTACTTGCAATTCCAGTCTTAAGTGATGTTCATGCTCCTCTTCAGACTTAGAATATATAAGTATGTCATCCAATAATACTATGACAAACCTATCCAAATAATTTTCGAATATGCCATTCATTAAGAACATGAAGATAGTCGGTGCATTGGTCAGTCCAAATGGAACCACTACAAATTCATAATTCCCATACCTGGTCCTAATGGCTATCTTATGAATGTCTTCTTCCTTGATTCTTACCTGATGATATCCCGACCTCAGTTCAATTTTTGAAAATATCTTTTCTCCTCTTAGCTGATCAAAGAGGTCATCGATTCAGGGTAGATGATACTTGTTCTTTATAGTGTACTTGTTCAGCTGGCGGAAATCAATACACAGCCTCAAGGTTCCACCCTTCTTTTTGACAAAAGTATTGGTGCTCCCCAAGGTGAAACACTTGGGCGTATGTACCCTTTCTTCAAAAATTCCTCCAACTTCATTTGTAATTCTTTTAACTCTGGTGTGCTCATTCTGTAAGGTGTTTTTGACACCGGGGTGTTATAACCCTAATTTGCACCAGACATACTTACCTGACATCAGGCCATCTCATACTCCTTCTTTTCCAAAACACTACTGAACAACTCTTCTTAAAAAAACCCCTTTATAAAGGCCCACTCACCCTGCTCCATTACTGCATGCATGTACACACTAGCTGCTCCAATACAACCCGCATGTACCTACAAAAGCACGAAAAAAGGAAAGTTGTTGATGGAACACACAGCTTTGGGAAATTTAACTAAACCTTTTGGCCATGCATGGCCAGTCATTCGACCAAATACCTAGCTCCTTCTAGCCTATAAAAGAAGGGGTTAGGGTCCCATTTAAAAGAAGGGAAATCATAGTAAAGAGACTATACCCAATTGAGCATTCCCCTTGTCCCAACCTTTAGCCATCCTTGTGCAAAAAGAAGTAGTTGGAGGATAGTTGAAGAGGAGTCCAAGACCAGTTTCGAGGAGCAGTGCTGACCACATATTGTAAGTTTACTCTTGTGAAGATTAATACAAAAAGGAATACTTTTCCCGTCCTGCAATATCACGTGTTCAAGTTGAATGTTTATTTTATGATATTTTCACAACCCAACAATTAGTATATGAAATGCATGTTCATAGCTTTTTGTTTGTTCATGTGTGAAAGCAGGTCAACTTTGGGAGGAGGCTTGCAATCGAAGAGCAAGTGAAAGCAAAGGGATTGACATCAAACAAAGGACTTAAGGTAGAGTTATCGAATCTCATTTACACCTTTGTATTGCATAAACATGGGGTTTTGTGTGGGGAGAATAGGAAAGAGTAGAGGCCTTTGAAATGGTCATTTTATGCATGCATGATTAGAGCCCTTAAATGCTAAGTCGATAGGAGGGATTCCCACCCACAAAAGAATTGGCAACCATACTGGGGAACTCTAGGGTTTATGGGAGTCCTTTTTTTAGTATTTCTAAAAAGTTTTTTGGTTTCATTACTTGCTTTTAGAGTTTCTACAAAAGTTTGAGCTATCAGGGATTTTGGTCTTCCATACCAATACTCCCTGCTTTCTTTGCTTGGCTACATTTTCTTTACGAGAAGACACAGAGGTGTAGGTGGCTTGTATAAGCCCTGCATGCGTGTACTCAGGCCCAATATTCACACAAAATGCGTGGACACGCTAGCTGAAGAAGTAACAGTAGCGTGGCTAGATTTAGAAGTTTTTTATTAGAGAGGCAGTTATCCTCTCCCTTGTCAGAAGTAATCCTTCTCAGGTTTTTCTGGAACTTCTTCTAGTCTCTGTTTTTTGCAGTTTGTAGCTTAGGTTTCACCTCAGATTAGTTTTTTTCTATGAAATTTTCTTTGAATTGTTTTCTTTTTCTGTCAAAGTAAGTTTATGAGTCTTCAAGAGATTTTGGTTCTCAATACCAGTAGTCTCTGCCAGTGCTTGATTTCTTTTATTTTCATTTTTTTGAATATTTGTAGAGCTACACGCAACCTGCATAAGGTTTGCATGCATGTACACACGCTCTGACCTTACACAGCTCGCATGCACATGCTGGTTGTTGAACTGTTAGCAGCGTGCCTGTTGAGAAAATTTTTGTTTGAGGAGAGGCAATCATCCTTTTCTTTGACAAGAGTTTATTCCTCTCAGGTTTCTTGGTCTCTGTCATAATGATTAGTAACTTAGGTTTGATCACAGCAATAGATTTCTTTTTCATTAATAAGTTGTCCCCAAAATTTTTCCTTTTATAGGGTTTTTAGACAAGTGTGAGAGTCCATTTTAATATGCTTTTGTGTTATTGTTAATGTGACTCTTTGCAATTTGTGCTTAGGCCATAAGTTTTCATGGTGTTTACTTGTCGATATTTTTCCTCTTTTCTTTGTGAGCATTCAAATAAAAAGAAAAATCTTTTATTTCTTTGTTTGGTTAATTAGTCATTGGTTTGCATTTATAACCAGGAAAAGTTTTTCTTTCATAATTTCTTGGTTGTCTTCTTAAGACAATAAGTATCTCGTAGTCGAGTGAAATCCTATTTTGAGTTTGTTGTTCAAATATCTTGAAAAAAAAAATTGGTTTGAAAAGTTGATTAAGAATTGTGTCAAGAAGATGTTATTTTGTTTCCAGCTTTCTGTTTATTTTTCTTTCATCCCCCAAACATTACTAGTTTCACTTTCATAACCTTTGAATTAAGACAAGCCATAAAAACTAACGCTAAATCTAAAATTAATTAGACTTTTTATGTTTGTAGGGTCAACCAACTAGTTTAGGGTTAGGGCCTTGAATTAGGTTGGAGAGGAAACTCTTCAAGGCCATTAAACAAACATTGGAGTCTGAGCTAGGGAGTGTTAAAAGTCCAGTATCGTGAAAGTTATCTAAGACCGCCCTCTAACATAGGTGATAAACACGAGGTCACGTGAAGAAAGGTAGCGGAGATAACCCCTCCAAAGCCGGACCAATCGTAGTGGAGAACACATATAGAGGGCTTGTCTTGAGATTCCGTCGATTGCATTTTCCATGGAGCTTCATGGGTCTTGAATCCGTTTGAGGTCCTCGGTTGTCTTCCAGACCACTTGATTTCGATACCCTTGACAGGATTTGGGCTCGATACCCTACTCATTGTGGTCTACCCAATTGTCGATTGTACCCTCCTGGTGACTGTTCATGTAACAGCCCTAGTAGAATATATGTTTAGGAATTTTTAAGTAAAAAAATTAATTAGGGGATTAATTGTCTTAACATGGTTTTAACTAAACAAAGATTGGCATAATAATACTAATTAAATATTTATTAATTAAATTAATTGCTATAATTTTGGTTAATTAATTAATTAAATTAATTACCTATCACATTGAATAAACAGGGTAATAAATTAAAAAAAAAAAGATTAATAAATTATATTGTTTAAATTAAAAGGTTACGTATACAGAAGGGATAAGGGACATTAATAAATGGATAGGGAACATCAAATAATTGGATAGGGGCATTAAATATGGGTAGGTAAGGAAGTAAATGGGGTGAAAGGGCGGTGAAGGAGGGATATGAAGGGAGGAGATTTACGAAGGTGGAGGATCATTCTATGGGGAATTTTCTTTTGGGGGGCTTCTCTTGGATTTGTAGAGAGGAGAGTTTGAGTTCTGTAGTCATGAGGATTAGTAGAGGGGGCACCGGTTTGCTGGGGTTTTTGGGCACGGGGGCCAGGATATCCATATGGTATCCTGGAGCTAGGAAGTTGTCCTAGTTGACAGGGTGGAACGAGGTTTGGGCAGTGTTTGATCCAGTTCAACAACGAACAACCAGATCGACGGAGGAATTAGCATCAGACCAAGGTATTTTAAAATTATGTATTTGTTTTATTCTGTTATAAAATTAATATTCGTTGTCAAATTTAACTTGCGTATGTGCTAAATTAAAAGGAATTATTGAATTTTCTGAAATCAAGTAGCAGTTACTGTTTTGTTTGTAGAATTAATTGATCTAAATTTATTCAGCTACTACACATGGTATCAGAGTGCCTCGTTCACAATCTGGAGCCTTAAGGGCCAAATTCCCAGCTCCAACTCCAGCTCCGCCTAACCTGCAAACCAAAAGTACTATTATTTTGATTATATATAAACAAATCTAAATATATAAACAATACGAATTGAAAATGTAAAAACAAATTTACCAAAGTAAAACAAGTGAAATATGAATACAACTAGGGTTGTTACATTTAAGTAGTTGATGGCTACCCTCGCCATAGAAACATGGGTCCCATCATTAGTCTTGCAACCGAATACATTAAAACAATTGCTCAAAATAATTTCAAAGTATATAGAACAGTTAAATATGTAAGCCATCTAGTGCATAACCAGAACTATAAAAGTACATAGTATAAAATGTGTTGCATAGTTTTGTCGATTCAAATCTCAGATAGGGTTTTCTAGATATTGTTCTCCTTTTTAGCTAAAAATCCAGAGACTTATGAAACACAATCAAGAACAGAGTTCTAGGTATGCATATTTTTATTTGTGTT
This sequence comes from Picea abies, assembly GCA_900067695.1. NCBI lineage: Eukaryota > Viridiplantae > Streptophyta > Pinopsida > Pinales > Pinaceae > Picea > Picea abies. Next base: position 5,309 of record CBVK0100455642.1, read on the forward strand.
AAGCTAACAAAGTGAGAATTGATAAGGGTCCCATTTAAAAGAAGGGAAATCATAGTAAAGAGACTATACCCAATTAAGCATTCCCCTTGTCCCAACCTTTATCCATCCTTGTGCAAAAATAAGTATAGAGAAAAGCAATTGGAGGATAGTTGAAGAGGAGCCCAGGACTAGTTTCGAGGAGCAATGCCGACCACATATTGTAAGTTTACTCTTGTGAAGATTAATACGAAAATGAATACTTTTCCCGTCCCGCCATATCACGTGTTCAAGTTGAATGTTTATTTTATGATATTTTCACAACTAACCCAACAATTAGTATATGAAATGCATGTTCACGTCTTTTTGTTTGTTCATGTGTGAATGTAGGTCAACTTTGGGAGGAGGCTTGCAATCGAAGAGCAAGTGAAAGAAAAGGGATCGACATCAAACAAAGGACTTAAGGTAGAGTTACTGAATCTCATTTACACCTTTGTATTGCATAAATGTGGGGTTTTGTGTGGGGAGAATAGGAAAGAGTAGAGGCCTTTGAAATGGTCATTTTATGCATGCATGATTAGAGCCCTTAAATGTTAAGTCCATAGGAGGGATTCCCACCCACAAAAAAATTGGTGACCATACTGGGGATCTCTAGGGTTTCTGGGAGTCCTTTTTTTAGTATTTCTAAAAAGTGTTTTGGTTTCATTACTTGCTTTTAGAGTTTCTGCAAAAGTCTGAGCTAGCAAGGATTCTGGTCTTCCATACCAGTACTCCCTTCTTTCTTTGCTTGGCTGCATTTTATTTATGGGAAGACATAGAGGTGCACGTGGCTTGTATAAGGCCTACATGCATGTACACGTGCCCAATCTTCACACAGTGCACATGGACACGCTAGTTGATGAAGTAACAGTAGTGTGGCTAGATTTAGAAGTTTTTTTATTAGAGAGGCAATCATCCTCTCCCCTGTTAGAAGTAATCCTTCTCAATTTTTTCTAGAACTTCTTCTAGTCTTTGTTTTTTGCAGTTTGTAGCTTAGGTTTCACCTTAGATTAGTTTTGTTCTATGAAATTTTCCTTGAATTGTTTTCTTTTTCTGTCAAAGTAAGTTTATGAGTCTTCAAGAGTCCATTTTAATCTGCTTATGTGTTATTGTTAAAGTCACTCTTTGTGATTTGTGCTTAGGCCATAAGTTTTCGTGGTGTTTACTTGTCAATATTTTTCCTCTTTTCTTTGTGAGCATTCAAATAAAAAAAAAAAAAATTATTTCTTTGTTTGGTTAAGTAGTCATTGGTTTGCATTTATAACCAGGAGAAGTTTTTCTTTCATAAGTTCTTGGTTGTTCTCTTAGGACAATAAGTAGCTCGTAGTCGAGCGAAATCCTTTTTTGAGTTTGTTGATCAAATATCTTGAAAAAAAAAATTGGTTTGAAAAGTTGATTAAGAATTGTGTCAAGAAGAAATTATTTTGTTTCCAGCTTTCTGTTTATTTTTCTTTCATCCCCCAAACATCACTAGTTTCACTTTCATAACCTTTGAATTAATACAAGCCATAAAAATTAACGCTAAATCTAAAATTAATTAGACTTTTTATGTTTGTAGGGTCAACCAACTAGTTTAGGGTTAGGGCCTTGAATTAGGTTGGAGAGGAAACTCTTCAAGGCCATTAAACAAACATTGGAGTCTTAGCTAGGGAGTGTTAAAAGTATAGTATCGTGAAAGCTATCTAGGACCCCCCTATAACACAAGGGATAAACACGAGGTCGCGTATAGAAAGGTAGCAGAGATAACCCCTCCAAAGCCGGACCAATCATAGTGGAGAACACATATAGAGGGCTTGTCTTGGGATTCCATCAATTGCATTTGCCACGGAGCTTCGTGGGTCTCGAATCTATTCGAGGTCCTTAGTTGTCTTCTAGACCACTTGATTTTGATACCCTTGACAGGTTTCGGGCTCGATACCCTACTCATTTTGGTCTACCCGACTGTCGATTGTACTTGCCTGGTGACTGTTCACACGCTAGCAACCTAGTTTCCTATATTTTTTAGAGACATACACTGGTGAGTGTGGGGGTATACCACGATACCTAGGAAATACATCAGGCCATGCTTTGGAGAGTATACCTAGAGGGTGCTTCCGTGTTCAAGTTTCACTTGCACCAGTAAGTTTCTCTAGTGTTGGTTGTTGTAACTGTTCTTCCAACTAGTTTAGTGTTTGCTTGTTTTATCTTGTAGGGAATTTTTTCTAGTGTGTGTTTTTTTTGAACGAATACAAAGACCTAGTGTGTCTTTGATATTCTCACACAGTGGAGGATCACGAGCTCCTCCGGTCACGAAGGCTTCTTGGCCTACCACCAATTACAATGGAGCCACCCCCACCACCGCTAAGGTGAATGCTAGACCAACAAGGGTATTTTGAAGCGACCGAGTCACATGAAATCACACCCAAACCAACCTTTGTTAAAGGACCTTTCAGCACCTTTAAATCAATTAGTAATGGAGGCAAATCATGTCTCTTCTTCTGGGAATCCTAATATTCCCGCCACAACTGTCGTCACAGGAGGTATTCCACTTCCTACCCCACCGTCGTCGGTCCTAGCCACCATGGTCTCGACTGCCTCTACCTCGAGTAGTGGTCCAATCCTATTTTTGGCTATGGCCACTGTTCCTTTCACACAAAGTGTGATAGGCCCTCCATTCTAATATAGGATGCCTTGCATAGGTATAATCCCTGTATTATCCTACTCCACTTTACAGACTTTAGGTCTGGGGGAAGGGAGCTCTAATGCTCCTCTGCAAGGACCCATGGGGGCCACTTCCACTCCTTTTAATGCTTTCCCTTATGGGGGAGGTCATATACCTCCTTCATCCCCTTCACTCAGTGGTACCCACTAGCAATCCATCGGGATGAACACACACCATAGTTCACTTGGAGTAGGGAGTCAAGGACCACCTTCTCATAATATGTTAGTAGGGTTGACACCATTTTCTTTGTTTAGTGCATTTGGTAACAACTCTTTGTTGTCAACCACTTTCTCGATCGGGGGAAACCCCGGTTATGGCCAACCTCATCCTATGCAGGGTACTATTCCTGCACAGGGGGGGAAACCCAGGAACTTATTCCACATAAGGACCTTGGAATTTTTGGCAAGGATCAGTTCCCTCGTTAGGAATTTCGATCTGGGGAAATTATTTTCACAACCAATGAACCCTCGGGCAAGGTGAAATACCTATTCCCATGGGATCGGCATGGGGAAACCCTTCCTAGAGTCCTCCAAATGTAATGCACGTCCAACCATCTACGTGCTATTTCGGGAATCAACCGATGATGTCTCCTCAAACGCAAAATTTGTACGCTAGTCATGGCCATGGTTTTTACCAGAACCCTGACCAGCAACCCAACTTTTCGTGGAAACCTGGTGCCAGTCAAACTCCAGGCCCCTTTTTCCATGGTTATCAACAACACCAACCAAAACTACCTTTCTTGGCAACCTTACATTTTCTAGACTTGACAAGGTTGTTGAATGACCCCATTTGTCATGATCCATGTTGGCCCCCTATGTCGACGAAATTTCCTTCGGACATACCAAATTTCAAAGCCAATCCTAATGAAGATCCAGGGGATCATGTGACCACTTTCCATCTTTGGTGTTCATCTAATTCATTAAAAGATGACTCCGTATAATTGCAATTGTTTCAATGCACTCTCATTGGGAGTGTTGCGAAATGGTACAGCGAGCTCGACCTCTCGAGATATTATTCCTTTGGCCAATTGGCAATGGCATTCCTAAACCATTTCCAATTACCTGTGAGATATGACATCGACACTGAATTGATGGTCGATTTCGAACAAAAAAAAGTGGACCATATCTCTGATCACATCCGAGAATGGAGATGATGAAAGAGTTTGATTAAGGTACCAGTCCCACCAACATTCCTGCTTGAGTGGTTCCTTAAGTATTTGGTCCCCCTGTTATCCAAAGACGTCACAATGTCGGGAGTGTTTTCCGAAGAAGATGCCATCATGAGAGCTCAATAGCTTGAGATAAATTATTCTCAGTCTAGTTTACTATACGAGATTTTGTCGGATGCACCACGATCCATACTTGATAAAACTAGACAGAGAGTTGGACCACATGCCGATGGTATTGTAGGTTCAGCACAAACCAAGCCCACTAAACAACTGACAAAATAGTTGCAGAAATTGTCTATACAACACACAACGACCGACCAAACTACTGTTTTGACTACTCCCCCTACCCAAATGTCAGATGTACACAGTGTGCAATTAACAAATCTGGAGGCCACCCAATAGCCTGATTGAAAGAAAAAACAATGTAAGAAGGGTAAGGGGGATAAGAAATCCACTAATAATGCTGGTGGGGGAAACACTGAGAAACAGAAGGCAAAGTATCTGTGTAAAATGTGCGTGAAATACCACCCGACCCACCAGTGCCCTCAGCTTGCAGAGGCCCAAAATTTTGTGTCACAGCAACAACCTACTGTGTTAACGAACCCATTCCAACATGGGCAAAAATTAACCCAATCCTCTACAAGCATGGAAGGGGGCAGTCAAGGACCCTCTCCGTCTTTGAACAATCCTGCATCCGCGAATGTGTATATAATGAAAGGTGATGCTTTTATATCAATTAGAGCACATGACTACAATAAGCCAAGCACCTCTGAGAAAGGCAAAAAAGATGAAATCCCATCTCTTCCTCTCTAGATCGAGAAGACTTTGGGTGAAACAATGACACACATCCCAAAAGGTGCGTTCAAGAAAGCTTCTCAAAACCCAAATGCAAGGGCTGCTTAGAACTATTCTGTGGTGGAGGATTTATCTCAAACCCTTTATGCGATGTCTGCTTTGGAGGTCCTCCAAAGCTGCCCTTCCCAGAGAAAAGATTTGTTAACCTCTTTAAGATCTGTTGAGACTTGTAATCCTGGTACAATCATGTTGGATACAACCGACTTAAAACCTTGTCTCCCTTACCACGTAGCATTTCATATAGTAGTGGCTTACCACAGAAAAACTTTTAATCAGAACGTTTTCTGCACAATGGTTGATGAGGGCACCTTGACATGCGTCATGTCATTGGCATGTTGGAAGGCCATTGGCCAACCCGTTTTGTCTCCGTCACCTACTCTTCTTACCAGTTTCGATGGTCATTTGTTCCAACCACATGGAATCATCCCCTCTTTCCCCGTGCAGTTAGGAGGGAAGACCATGTGCGTCGAGGTAGAAGTAGTCGATGCATCCCTCAACTACAATCTCTTGTTAGGTAGGAGTTGGACCTATGCCATGCAAGAAGTGGTCGCTACAGTTTTTTGGGTCTTGTTGTTTCCACACGAGGGTTGGATCATGACCATTGATCAATTGTCCTTCTCCAGACCTGACCCTTCATTGGGGGCATCTATGGTCCCAATGATTGACAATCCCCAACCGGGCATAGTCAACGTAGGGGTTGGTTTGTGCCCACCTTTGATGGGCACTTTCGATTACCTGCCTCCTCAAGGCGATGTCAAGTTCGTATCAGACCACCATAAGGTTGAGATTTTCCAAGTTGCATCGTTTCTCACGACTTAATTCAATGATCTGTAGATTCTTCCTTCCCCATCAACCACGATGGAAGGGACAAGGCACCATGGTATGTCCATGCCCTTGTCCGTAGCAGAGGCAAGATACTCTTTAGTCAAGCAAGCTTCAGCAGACACTGATCTGACTCCTACACAAGAGTTAGATCTGATCCCAAAGCCTATTTGGGCTCAAGGTTCCCTCGTTGATACCAATTCGTTAGACTTAGTCTTTCCCTCAGATGAAGCAATCATTGAAGCAATGACTAGTCCAAACAAACCCTGGGATGATCTTCATCACAGATCATACTTCCTCCTAGAGTTAGGAAAAATTGAAGCAGGGGAATTCACCTTGACTATGAATGGAGATAGGTCTTGTCCTATCAATCCCTTGGCTACACATGAGGTTTATACCGAGGGTAATATGGAAACTATCCATGAAACTATACTGATTAATATCTCCAGAACCCCTGGCGTCATGGAGAATGTTTTCATCGAAGTTGATCGTTCCCCCAAGGAGATTCAAATCTACACCGACTTATTTAAAGAATTATGTGACGGTTTTGCTTGGTCTTACAAGGAACTTCCAGGCATTGATCTAAAAATAGTCAAACATGAAATCACGACTTATCCGAATGCCAAGCCAGTTTAGTAGAAGCTTCATCCAGTTAATCCCAGGAAAGAAACAACTATTAAGGTTGAAGTAGAGAAATTGCTCAAAGCTAGTTTTATCTATCCTATCCATTTGACCCAATGGGTGTCAAATCCTATGCCGGTCAACAAGAAATAGGGAATGATTCACGTATATACAAACTTCCATGATTTGAACAAGGCATGTCCAAAAGATAATTTTCCCACACCATTCATTGATCACATAGTCAATGAATGTGCAGGTTGCGAGGGATTTTCTTTCATGGATGGTTTTTCGGGATATAATCAGATACAAATAAAACCTAAAGACCAACACAAAACTGCATTCATTTGTCCATGGGGTACATTTTCCTATCGTAAGATTCCTTTTGGTCTCAAAAATGATGGAGCTACCTTCCAACGAACCATGTCTTTTTCTTTCCATGATCTCAAGCATATAGTTGAAGCCTATTTAGATGATTTAGCATCACGCTCTTGTAAGAGAGTTGATCATCCCACACACCTCTGATTTATCTTTGAGTGATGTCACTACTTACGGATTCGCTTGAATCCCAAAAAATGCAGCTTTTGTGTAACATTAGGACGTTTGTTAGGTTTCATAGTGTCAATAATAGGGATCATGGTCGATCCTCTCAAGGTTGAGGCAATAGTTCAGTTGCCTCCCCCATGTACAACCCTTCAGCTTCAAAGTCTACAGGGAAAAGTGAACTTTTTGAGGCGCTTCATCGCAAAATATGCCGAGATCATAAAGGGATTTATGTGCTTACTGAAGAAAGATGTTCCTTTTCATTGGGATGATGTTGCTCAATGCTCATTTGAAGCATTGAAACATGCCCTCACAGCTACCCCTATGCTTCGGCCACCCAATTATAACAAAGATTTCTTATTATACTTGGTTGCAGCAAAGTCAACCATCGGGATGGTATTATTTCAAGAAGATGATTTGCTCTCAGAATATGTGATCTATTACCTGAGCCGAGGCCTCATGAGACCAGAACTCAATTATTCTCATATCAAAAAACTTGCGTTGGTAGCAGTCCATGATGTCCAATGGTTTCGTCATCATATTTTGCTTCGCAAGACTACCATCATTGCCATTGTGAATCTGTTTCAATACGTGTTGACACGACGGGTAATCGGTGGAAAGATCAGTAGATGGATAGTTGTCCTCTAGGAATTTGACTGAGATTTCGTTTTGGAAAAATCCAAAAAGTCATTAGTCTTTGCGGAACTTATCTCGGAACTTCCGGTCGCATTAGGTGATGTTATGCCCGAAGAATTGCCTATTCAAGTAGATATGTTTTTGATAGCATCTTCAAACCCTTGGTATGGAGATATTCTAGTCTATCTCCAGACTTTGAAGTGCCCTTCCTCTGCTTCTTGTGATGAATGTCATCGTACATGTCATCAGGCCAAGAACTATCTCATCCTTGAGGACACTCTCTATCATCGAGGTGTATATTGCATTCTTCGTCGATGCCTCACTCATGAAGAAGCGAAAATTGTGCTTAATGATTTCCATACTGGAGCATGTGGTGGTCATTTGTCTAGGTTGGAAACAACCCAAAATATTTTATGAACTGGTTACTTCTGGCCAACATTAATCAAAGATTGTATCGAATCGGTCAAGAAGTGCCACCTGTGTCAGATCTTCTCTCGGAAGATGAGGGCACATCCCACTCCCATGTTTCCTATCATCACAGTTGGTCCCTTCACCACGTGGGGGATTGATTACACTACATGCAACCCTCCTTCATCAAGGGGGCATCATTATATCATTTTAGTCGTAGACTACTTCACGAAGTGGGCTGAAGATATGCCAACGTTTAAAGATGATGGAGAGACTACAACTCTCTTTTTGTTCAACCAGATAATCGTAAGGTTCGACGTCCTGAGAGAGATTGTCATTGACCATGGCAGTCACTTTCAGAACCAAATGATGACCGAATTAACATCAAATCTTGGGTTGCGGCAAGAAAATTCATCACCCTACTACCCCCAAGCGAATGGTCAGGTGGAAGCTGTAAATAAATCTCTTAAGACCATCCTATAGCGAACGATCAATTTGACCAAGTCAAAATGTCGTTTGATGTTATACTCGACATTATGGGCTTACTAAACATCTATTAAGAATGCAATCGGTTTCTCACATTTTCAACTCATTTACAGGCTAGAAGCAGTCTTGCCTATAGAATGTTAGATCTTGTCCCTAAAGTTGGCAGTACGGTTACTTCCAAACACTTCTCCACTTGAAGAGAGGTTATTATACCTTGAGAAACTCAATGAGCAGTGTCGTGATGCAGTCCTGGCCAGCGAGGATCACAAACAAAAAGTCAAGTGTCAGTATGATCGTTCCATTCGTCCTCGAATTTTCTCTGAGGGCAACCTTGTCCTGGTCCATGACCAGGATAACGACTCCCTGGGGGTAGGAAAATTCAAACCCATGTGGTTCAGACCTTTCATCCTAAAAGAGGTACTAAAAAAGGGCGCTTATCATCTGGTAGACTTTGAGGGAAATTCTTTGACGGAGCCTAGAAATGGGCTCTACCTCAAGAAATATTACTCATAGGTAGGTCACCTTGGGTAAATTTTTGTAACATATGTATAGTCTTTGTACTATTACTTTATGGTTTCTTTTGGTTTTATGGATGTGTCATTTTTGATGTTATCTTTTGTCATTGTGGCAGATGTCAAGTGAATCATAGGTGTTCGTTGGGTATGCAGACGGCACTAGCCGACACACTTGGAGGTTTGCCTCCACAACTTGGGTAATTTTTACACCTCATGACCAGTTATTATCCTCGAGAGGTATATGTTTAGGCAACATCACAAACAATGTCGCCGAATACAGTGCAGCTATTGAATTGCTTCATGACACTCTGTCATTTGGTATCTCTCACCTCTAGGTCTATTTAGATTCTCATCTGGTTGTGTCTCAGTTAAATAGAGTCTACCATGTGCATGATCCTACTTTACACCGACGATTCCTTAGGGTACGTCTCTTAGAACGAAGCTTTGATTATATTACATATTTTCATGTTCCTAGGAGATTAAATCAAGTCACTAATACTCTATCTAATCAAATCTTAGATTGGCATCTCACACACATAGAAGAAAGAAATACACATGCACATGTAAATACATTTTTAAAGGCAAAAGTAATCCATAAGACATAAAAAGACATAAAAATCCATATATAATATCAAAATCATCAGAGTACATAGGTGGGTACAAGCACCTCAAAAATACAACCAGTAATGAGTCATGGGGCTTATTCCCTCAAAAAATATACAAGTAGTTCCCTCGGCACGTGAAAATTCTAGCCTAACTAAGGACGGGGCCTGTGGGCCCTGTTGTAATAATCAATGGCATTAGCCAAAAGCCCAAAAATTCGGACCCATGTCTGTGGCACCCCCACTATGTGAGGCTGCATAGATGGTGGAAAATCCTCAATCTCTACCATGGGGATTGTGTGAGTGAGCAAAGTAAAATTTTTCTCTACTTGTCTCAGAACCCTCTTAGCCTCACCGGCTTGAAGCTCTCCTGTTGTTGCTGGTCCCCTTACGGTGGCAGGTGCGGTCCCTGGCCAAGGACGTCACCTGTTCCTCACATAATCCACTGGTCGCAATGGTCCCACATCTGCACATATTAGACACATATCTATCAAATGATCTGGTATAAGAAAAAACAATGATATATATAAAAAACAACATAAAAATTACATATGTTTAACATAAAAAAAAAAACAAATGATGCAAACTTACCCATCTCTCCTTTCTCCTCGTTCGAAGGTACCGGTATCTCAGGGTCTCTTGAGAAGTCAATCCCAGCATAAGGGTAATCCTCTATGATTGGAATCTGCAGTGACAAACAAGCAAAAAAGTCATCATCAAAGGACTCATTGGTCCTTCCTTCCCCATGTCATGGCAGCAACACTGCCAATCTGCATATCGTAGGAAGAGAGGCCTGATGCCCCCATACCACCTCTCGAGGGATGAAACTGGGCACTCTTTCAAAGAAGAAAGAGAAAAGAATGGTTCCAAACCCAAAGTTCCTCTGAGTCCACGACCGACAGTCTGTCAGCTATCTCTTCATATAATCCAATAATGTGGTGCTCCAATCAAAAGTCTGTGCATTTAAGCACTGGAATGCATATTTCATCTATGCACGGGAAGCCTGATGCAAAGTGGCAGAGCCTATAATCCACCCGATGAGAAACACTATCACCTGCAGTTCTAAGTCTGAGATCTTGCTTATCATCACTTGCGATCTCGTCCTATCTGTACCCGCCTCACAATGGAGTCCAATCAAATCTGATATGTTATGAGTCCTAGAGGGAAATGTACGAAAGTTGACTGGTTCCCCTCACCAAGAGAGGCCAGTCAAAAAGTATATGTCCTATGTCATTGGCACCAACGAATGCCCCTCTAGCATAAAGGCCTCTGCGTCAGGATGCCAATTGTTACACGTCAAATTTACTCAACTAGATAAGTGTCGCATATTCCTCTCAATTGTCGTAAGTGTCGCAAGTTGTTCATAAGTGTCACAAACGCTGTTCAAGCATACTACCTCATCGATGACACTAAGGAGGCACTTAAAACATCTCATACATTGGGTTTGGAGAAGGAGAACTGGTTAACTGAAGTCAAGGAACTTTTAACACCTAAAGAGAGCTTCTGATCAAAGGTTTTAGGGGTGAGCACTCCCTTATATCATCCTAGGAATCACTAGTGCTACCCTATAAGGCTTCACGGAGCATTATAATGCTCCCCTTCCCCCTCTGGAGGAGCGCTACCCACCTTTAGGGTGTTGGCGCTCCCCTCAAGATTCTTAGGGAGCGCTACAGCGCTCTGATGCCCCTTTTGAAGGAGTGCTACCTAATCTGAGGCAGTAGTTGGCCTGTTGAGGAGAATAAGGGGAGGATATTTCAAGATTAGGAGGTAGTTGCATTCAAATTATTGGTTTCATCAGGAGATCCCTGATCTGAGGAGTAGTTTTCCCAACTTGTTCTAAAGATAACTCAAGAGGTTAAGCTCCTCTTAACCTATATAAGCAGGCTCTATAGATGGTGGAAAGGGGGAAGAATTGCTAGCATGAAACATATGATCTCATAGGAAACACACAGTCAACCAAAGGAGAGTGATCAGTGAAGCTGTTGTTATCCAGGTTGTGGATCTTTCAGGCAAGGGTTAGACGAAGGGGACTTGATGAAGCTGTCGCATTCACATCTACGATTGTAAGTACTGTTGTCATTATTCTCATTAATATGACACGCTTGTCCTGTTTCTTTCTAGTTTGTGTCTAATGTTACATGAAATTATCATTGATAGATAGATATGTTTTCAAGCTAATATCAATAGAGTAGGAAGTGGTCGTATCTTGTTTCTCTACAGAACTCAGCGAGGAGCAAAGGATTGGAGCTCAACTTGGAGCGTGTAGGGACAAACGTTGATAAAGAGGTACTTCTGTTCTCCTTCCTTCTCATGTGTTATTTTGTATAGATTTGAAAGGAAGTCAGTGTCCATGTTAAGCATTTTCTGTCTTAGAGTTAGGGTCAATCTCTTTGAGGCAATCTACCTGTCCGTAGGGAGATTTTCCTACAACAGAAACTGGCGACCATACTGGGGAGATAGCCTCAAATCGAAACTTCTTGTTTTGATTTCTCCTCATTGACCTAGTTCTACCCCTTGATTGTTTCAGAACTGGTTCACTCCTCTTTTGATTGGTTTCATGAGCTAATTGGCTCCCTACCCCATCATACTCAGCTTACTTGTCGAAATTGAATTGCAATTTTTTGAATTTTTTGACATTTCTGGGAGTTTTTGACTCTGGTGCCCCTGTCCCTGTGTTAACAGAGCACCAGTGCTCCCTAATAGCTTTGCACAGAGCGCTATAATGCTCCTTTCCTTTGGCAATAGAGCGCCAACCCTCCTTTGGCCAATAAACCTTCCAGAATTGCTTTTTCTGGGTTTTGCCTCTGTGTCTCTCCTGCTGGGTAACCTTGTGAGTCAATGCTTCTTCTCTTCCAGCCTTGACATCTGTCTTTTTGAAGAACAAACATATTACTATTTGGATTTTGTAGCCTTCTTCACTATTTTTGTTGAGTTTTTCTACCATTTGGAGTTTGGAACCCATACATTGTCTTTCTCTCCTCATCAACTGAACGAAAAACGCTGGTGAAGGTCATCAAAGGTCTACATATATTTCCATTTGGTTTTAGTTAAGATCATTGTTCTTCGACTTTTTCTTTTGGGTGTGAAGTTTGTTTTCTCTTTGATTGCTTCTTTTCTTTCTCTTTTCATTTTGATTGCAACGAAAAGGTGTATTGTTTGTATGACTTTTGCTTGTGCTAGTTTGATTTTCATTCATACAAAACGATAATTAGCAAGACGAGCATTGTGTTGAATTGATCATTATTCATATGCAAACAATAAAAAGCATATTCATGATTGATTGTGTATGTTAGAAGGCATATCAAAAGTTTTAGCATCACATCAGGATTTGATTGAAGAAAACTTGTTTGAGGACACTCCTCATTAGTGCTTGTTAGTGAAAAGAACTCTCTCTCTCTCCCTTAGATAGATGTTCATCGAAAAGAAATGAATGCTTAAGAACTCTCTCTCTCTCCCTTAGATAGATGGTCATCGAAAAGAAATGAATGCTTATCACTTTTGATGCATTTTTGGGACTGAGTCATAATTCCATTCGTTTCACTTCCATGCACCCCTTTTCGAGTAAAGAACAACTATAAAAATCAACGCTAATTAAAAATTATTTAGAACTTTTTCTTTTCTAGGATCCTCCACCAACACTAGACTAGGTTTAGTACTTTGGATTAGGCTGTGAGCATAACTCTCCAAAGTTTCCAAAACAAATAGTAGCATCCTGAGTTAGGGAGAGTCAAATCCAATCATCGCATAAGTCTGCCTAGGATCCCCCTCTCACACAGGGGTTACGCACGAGGTCGCATTCGGATGAGCTACGTGGACTAACCCTCTGTGGTTTAACTGATTGTGGTGGTCAGATCGTATTATGGGGATCGCTTCAAGGTAAATCCACAATTACTGCATGGAAGCCTTTTAGTTGATTTCGGGCTCAATACCCTGCCCATACGTTCGGATCAGACTGTCGACTATTCTTGCTTAGGGACTGACTGCGAATTGGTAACCTTAGTGGCCATAATATTTAGGGTCTTACACAAAGTGACGGTGACGAGAAGTCTCACTGTACCTAGAGCAGACATTGGTCAAACTCACGCTTGCACCAAGGCGTAAGTATGTTAAGCAGGTCACCAACGTAACTGATCCATTCGCTCTATCCCCACCCCTTCCTATTTTGATCTCGCGACGTTGGATTTCATCACCAACTAGTGGTTTCATTGTAGGAAGGTTTGTTTGATTGATTGCTTCTTAGATTCGTAGCATGTGTTGTTTGTTTTACTTAGTGGACCTTAGGTTGAGTCAGTATTAATGGCATCGAATCCTGGGAGTACCAATGGAGGAACCCCTTCTCCTGGGGAGCCTTATACCTTTCCTTCATTTGGAAACTTTGGTCCTCCATATGTTGCCACACTGAGTATTTCGGGACTCACTATTGGATTACCAGTTTGGTTGTTCCCCTCTCCAGTGATCCCGAATCCTCCCAATGTTTCAGATGCACCTAATACTTCAGCTGTCGGTACACTACCCACACATCAACCTCATGTCGACTTTTCACCTTCTTCATCCATCAAGTCTCCTTCCATTTCTCCTTCTTCGCCTAGTGAAATCTCTAAAGCAAGTAGCCAGGTTGATCATAAGAATAAGAAACAGAAAGAGAAGAAGAAGAAGAGCCTGAAAAGCACCAAGGCTCCAACGACATCAGATGTTGTCTCTAAGCAACCAGTTACTATTAATAGTATTGGGAGTGTTGATGAGGTCAACAAGATTAAAATGAAGAATCCAAAACCCAAATTCCCTTGCAGCCTTTGTGAGGGTGACCATTTTATGAGAGATTGCCCCGGTCTTACCCAGGTGTTAGAAATGTGGTCCTCCATGTCATCGACCTCTGTCAGTCATGTCGATGATACCCCGTCAACTAGTGACATTAAGGATGGTAGGAAGAAGAAAACTGTCAAGTTCCCTTGCATGTTGTGTAAAGGTGATCATTACTCTCACCTTTTTCCTCGCATGGACAAGGATTCTTCTCTTTTTGAAAAAATTCAACTTCCAAAAGGTTATCGTAAGCTTTCCTCCAACCCATCATTGGTTGATGGACTGGTCAATCTGGTTCCATCCTCGGTCAGTCCGGTTGATCAGGTGGTCAATCTCGTTTCCTCCTCGAGTAAACCATAAACCTCAGTAGCTGATACAATTCTGTCATCGATCAGCCCCGCTCTTCATCAAAAGAGTGAGACCAAAGTGGTCGATCTATTTCCATCCTCAGTCGACCCCACTCTCCCATTAGAGAGTGACACCAAAGCGGTCGATCTGTTTCCACCCATCAACCCCATTCTTCCTTTGGAGAATGAAACTCAAGTGGTTGATTCAGTTCTGCCATCGATCGATCCCACTCCTCCTTTGATGAGTGCCAAAGTGACTAATCCAGTCCCTTCCTCGGTCAGTCCCACTCTTCCTCTGAAAAGTGCCAAAGTGGTCGATCTAGTTTCACCATCGATCGATCCCATTCCTCCATTAAGGAATGTCAAAGTCACTGATCCAGTCCCTTCCTCGGTCAGTCCCACTCTTCCTCTGAAGAGTGCCCAAGTGGTCTATCCAAGTCCACCATTGGTTGATCCGATCCAATCATCGATCGATCCTACCCTCCTTCTAGAGAGTAAACCTGATACTACCCATGTTTTTCTTGTTAATACAGAATCTACCATGCCTGGGGGCATTCCTCCTCCTCCTCCTGTGGAACCCCCTCCAAGTACTAAAGCCATCCTTTTTTATTGGGGTGCACTAACTGGACCTCGTCTTCCCTCCCACATTCCTTTCGAGATTACAGTACAGGCTTGTGGTCGGGACGTTCCTTAAACGCTGATAGATGAAGGTGCGTCCATTAGTATTTTGTCTTCTGTTGCTTGGTACGCTTTGGGTTGTCTGTAGCTTGCACCGGTTACACAGAATCTGTTAGCTTTTAACAGAAGAACTAGTCAACCTTTAGGGATCCTTCCTCAGTTTCCTGTAACTTTGGGAGGGAAAACTGTCTTTATCGATGTCATGGTACTCTGAGACCCCTTGGATTTCTCTTTACTCCTTGGGCGGGATTATGTCTATGCTATGAAAGCTCTTGTATCCACCCTTTTCCATGTGATATCTTTCCCTCACGATGGAGGAATTGTGACTATAGATCAACTTTCATTCATCGGCCCCGACTGGGTTACCTCCCTAAGTGGTTCCTATATGTAGACAGTATCACCCCCGCCGCATGTCAATTATGTGGCATTGTCTCCCATGACCTCAACTTTCGATGATTTGGATCTGGTAGTTGACATGTTGATCTCTTTGGTAGGGTTATTGGAGCCTGATCTCCTTTCCCTTGTCACAACCCTCGACATGTGCTCCTTCCAGAGTGATCGTCTTCCATCCAGCGAAGATCTCTTGGAAGCCATGACTGAGTCTTGTCCATTGACATGGTACCCTTCCAGAGCATCATCCTCTTGGAAGCCATGATCCAGATGAAACCACGAGCATAGTTTCTCTTCTTTGTGGCAAGCTCATTAAAAAATGAAACAGAGGCCACTATCTTTCATGCTGGGGGCATGTCACGAGCATAGTTTCCCTTCTCTGTGGAAAGCTCGTTAAAAAAGGAAATAGAGGCCTTGAGCATAGTTTTCTTCTTTGTAGCAAGCTCGTTAAAAAATGAAACAACAATCTGGGGATCGAACCTAGAACCTTGAGCATAGTTCTTTTTCTGTGTCAAGCTCGTTAACAAATGAAACAGTCACCTCTCTTGAACCTTCATTTCATCCACCTGTATCCTTTTTCTCCATCTAGCACAGAAATTGGTGACAACCTCAAAGTCAATGAATGAATTGAAGCTTGGGGGGCATGTCTCCAGCCTTTGATGATCATTCTGGAGCTAAGCCACTAGCTTAGTCTTTGTTATTTCTCGTGCTCATAAATACATGAGAATGCAACCAGGTAAACTTTTATATCTTTTTCAGACCTGTATGGACACCACACGAGAAAGGAACCCCCCTGGAGTCATCTTTAAACCCTTTTCAGACTCTCTAAATATGAAAAGATTGTCGAGTGACCTTGCTTCCTTTCA
>CBVK0100455667.1:0-17481 GCA_900067695.1 Picea abies
CTGCCCTTTTTCATTGAGTTTAGTTTTGTAAACCCACTTGACACCAATAATCTTCTTGTGTCTTGGCAAATCAACAAGATCCCATGTCTTATTATTCTCAATGGAGTCAATTTCTTGGTTCATGGCTTGAACCCAATGTGGCTCCTTAGCTACTTCCTTAAAGGATGTAGGTTGACATGACATTAAAGAAAAAAGGTTGTGTTGCTCAAAGTCATCCAACTGCTGATGGATTTCTCTCAAACTTCGAGTTCTATGATTGTGTGGTTCAGAGAATGATTCTCTGCTGGAAGATGAGTTATCCTAAGAATTTTCAGGTTGCCTTTGTACTTGCAATCTTGGAAGAATAGTTTGAGGTACTTGTTGTCCTGAGTTTTCTGCATTTTCAGAACTTGGCAGCAATGGATTTTGACTATCCATCTGCTGATTTTCTGAATCATTCCAGAATTGATTTTCTAGAAATCTTACATCTTTGCTGAGAATTAATTTATTGGTGATTGGATTGTAAAGCCTGTACGCTTTAGATGTTTCACTATATCCAGTGAAAATACATTTCTCACTTTTGTCATCAAGTTTCTTCCTTAATTCGGAAGGTATGTGAGTGTATGCTATGCATCCAAATGTCCTTACATGCGCTACATTGAGCTTTGTCCCACTCCATGCTTCTTGAGGGACTTTTATCTTTAGTTTGGTGGTTGGAGATCTATTCAGGAGATAAACTGAGCATGCTACTGCTTCAGCCCAAAACCTATTTGACAAACTTTTCTCTTTAAGAAGTGTTCTTTCCATATTCATTATTGTCTGATTTTTCCTTTCAACCACTCCATTCTGTTGTGGAGTATATCTGGCTACTATTTGGATGATAATGCCTTGAGATTTGCAGAAATTTGCAAATTCTCTGGAGTTGTATTCTCCTCCTCCATCTGACCTGAGTGCTTTGATATATTTTCCACTCTGTTTTTCAGCTTCTGCCTTGAATTCTTTGAATTTTGTAAATGTTTCAGACTTGTGTCTGAGAAAATAGATCCATATTTTTCTACTGAAATCATAAATAAACGTTAGAAAGTAAAAGCTACCACCTATTGACTCTGTTTACATTGGTCCACATAGGTCAGTGTGAAAAAGTTCAAGATGTTGTTTGGCTTGATTTGATGACTGTGGAAAACTAGTTCTCTTATGTTTTCCAAGTATGCAAGACTCACATGGGGGAATTTGCTCTTTAAATATAGGAAGTCCTTTGACCATGGAGTTTGTATGAAGAAGACTTAGACTCTGAAATGGTAGATGTCCAAATATTGTATGCCAAACCATAGTTTCATTCAGGGTAGATGCACTTTGTGCATATGGTTGACTCATATTTGCAGTTCTGAGGGTAAGGGGAAACATCCTATTCGGAGTCATGTGGATTTCAAAAATCAATTTTCTACTTGGGATTTTGTCATATATCTTACAAGATGTTCCCTCAAAAAGTACCTTATAGCCATGTTCAATGAGTTTTCCTACACTTAGCAAATTATGTTTTAGATCTGGAACATGATAGACATTGTTTATGTCTTTCTTTACATTCTGCTTAGTAAGAATAGGAACAATTCATTTTCCTTGAACTTTGACTAAATAATCATTTCCAAGTGTAATATCAGATGAGATTGAAAAATCAATGCATGAAAGTAATTATTTGTTACCTATCATGTGATTGCTGCACCCACTGTCCAGCAACCATAGATCTTTTTGTTGTTCAGTCTTGTGGCACGAAAGAAACATACCTCCTGAGTTTTCTCCCGTGTGATTTGACACATGTGCTCTGCCTGAGAGCTGATCTGCTTGCTTCGTCTTGCATTTAGATTCATAGTGCCCATACTTTTTGCAGTAATAGCATTGTACGCTTGTTTTGTCATTTGATCTTCTCCCTCTGCCTCTTTGAGGCTGGAAATTCTGATGTTGATTTTGTTGTTGTTGCCTTTGACCTTGGAAATTCTGATTCGGATATTGTTGTCTATTGCCTCCACTGGAGTGAGGGTTACTTTGATTGCTCCCTCTTCCTTGGTGACCTCTGCTTCTTCCTCTGCCTCTCCCTTTCCTAAAGGAGAATTGAGCTTTGAAAGCATTGGAGATTGACTCATCTGTGAGATGTAGTCTGGTCTCATGTGTCACCAGAGAACCAATTAATTCATTTTTTGAAAATCTTGACAGATCCTTGGATTCAAGGATTGTTGTTACAACCATTTCAAATTTCTTTGGTAAACTTCTGAGGATTTTCTCAACAATGCGTTGATCAGTGATGGTTTCACCAGTCAATCTGATCTGGTTCATGATGCCCATGACTTTGGTCATGAACTGATCCACATTTTCGAACTCTATCATCCTTAGAGTCTCGAATTGCATCCTCAAGGTCTGCAGTTTAACTTCTTTGACCCTGTCATTTCCTTGGTAGGAAGATTTAAGGATGTCCCGGGCCTATTTTGAAGTACCAGCTCCTTTGATTTTTGAAAAAATTGAGTCATCCACAGAATTTTGAATCCAAAACTTAGCTTTATTTTCTTTGCTCCTCTGTGTTGCCTAAGCAATTCGCTATGAATTGGTCATAGCAGAAAGGGTTGTTGGATCTGGTTCCACATATCCAAGATCCACTGGTTCCCAACACTCTTGTGCTTGCAAGAAATATTTCATCCGAAGAGACTAGAACTCATAGTTCTTTCTAAGAAGAATCAGACCCTGTGTTGGTCCTAAATTGCTAGATGACGCCATATTTTTAAAAATTTTGCCGAAAAAACAGAGGGAAATTTTGTATTTACTTGTCTCTTTCACTGAAACTAGGTTTGCTTCTTTCTTGCAGTGATTTCAGAACTTCATTAGACGAGATATTTGAATGCTTGTCTCGCCAACCTCCGATCGCCGAAATGCTGATTTGCCGATGAGAGATTATCAGCCTTGAATTGGCCCTTAGTCTCCGTGCAATGTGACCACGTGCCTTGATGTTAAAGCGCTATGGGATTTTTCGGTTCTTTGTCTTTCAAAATTGCCGAAATGCGAAATTCACCTTTGGACAATTCAATGGTCCCGATCTTCCTATGATCTGACGGTCCAGATCTCATGACTAGAACTCATAAGACCGCAGTCAAACCTCTTATCGGGATTCGGGGTTTCGAAGGTCGAAATGCATTAGACCTCTTGTCCATGAAATCCTCGATTTCTCGATTCTCGATTTCACGATGGATGACCTTTCCTTTCAGGAAATTTCTTGATTGCTTTGATCTCCGCCACGCGTCCTCGTATATTGGACGGTCCTAATTTCTCCTCGCGATTTTGCAATTTGATCTGTTTCGAACGTCTCATATCCAGGATCCGTGAAATGCCGAACCCCGGTGTGCCGATTGACTTTCCCGATCTCGCGCACGTGTCTCCTAAAAATGGATGGCTCCGATCACTCGCGCACGTGTCTCCTAAAAATGGATGGCTCCGATCGTTTACGGAGTTTTCACCATAAAGAAACCCGATCCCTTGTCCTCAGGATTCGCGATTTACCAAATCCCAATGCACTGATGGAGTCTCCCCTTTTGGGACTTTTCCAGATCCCTCGGATTTACGCCACGCGTCCCCTCAAGATGGACGGTCCTCGTCGTTTCGCGATTTCGCGACTTACGACTCCAAATTCTCTCTCAACTTGAAACCCCAGTCGTCGATATGCCGACGGTTTCTTCGATGTCCGCCACGTGTCCAAACAAATGGACGACTGTGATCTTATCGCTATTTCGTGAATCATGATTTCGCGACTTTCACTGTGGAGTGTCTTTCATCAAGAAGACCTCCGATATCCCGAACTCCAAAATGTTGATGGAGTGATGGCCTGGATCTGCTGCCACCTGTCCTCTAAGATGGACGGCTCATAATCCTCTCGGGATTTTGCGTATCGGAGTTTTGGAGAGCAGTATCTCACTCGTCCAACTCCCGATCCTCGATTTTGCGAGGGGAAAAGATCGACGACTCACGATCTTTCTCGATCCAACGGTCTAGAATGACTCGTGATTTCACGATTCACAATTCTCACGGCAGTCTTCTGACCTTTACACCTTGTGAGTCAGCGAAATGCCGAGATCTCACCACGTGTCTCTTGATGGATGGTCCAAATGATGTCGGGATTTCACGACTTCACAGGTCAAAATTTCTCCTGTGCGCTGCAGACGACTAAACCTCGTGCACCTTCTCGCTGATCCAACATCTGTCGGTCCTCTGCGCAAGATCTGATGGTTGAAATTATTTTTCCTTTTCCGCGCTCTCCTCGTCCCTTCTGAACTGGTTTCTCGCCTTGAATCTGTTCACATGACGAATCTTACGGCCCCAATGGCTGTTCTTTGCACATTAGATGCGATCTTTGCTGCATTTTGCAAGGATTTTCTTTCGCGGAAGAAAAAATTGTGAAATGACGAATCTTACGGCCCCAATGGCTGTTCTTTGCACATTAGATGCGATCTTTGCTGCATTTTGCAAGGATTTTCTTTCGCGGAAGAAAAAATTGTGAATCTTTCAAAGATTTGAAACAATTTCACAAGTTCTTTGTTCTCTTCTACAATCTTTGACAGATTTGAGGGAATTCCCGTAAATCTTTAAATGATTTTGCCTTCTGCAGGAATCTTTAACGAATTTGAGTGAATTCTTTGAATTCTTCAAGAGTTCCCGCCTCCTGTAGCTCTTGTTCGTAAATCTTTGATGATTCTTGAAAATTGTGCAAGAATCTTTAAAGTTTCTTCTTCTGCACTCTCTTCTTCCTCGATCTTTCGAGCGTTGTACGCTCTTCTTTGGCGCATGAGCTTCTTATGCTGATCTTTGAGCATATGACGGTCTGCTTCCTCGTGGAAGTTTCCTGTGAGGATCTTTTGAGAGTATAGCGGACAACTCTCCAATCCTTATGAAAAAGTCTATTTCGCGTGCTCTTAAGATCCGTGAAGCTCTGTGCTGTGAGGATCGTGTTGCTCTCCAGCCTGTGTGAAGAGGCTTACTACTATAGCTCTGATACCATGATAAATTCTGAAGCAAGAAATGCAGAGATAAAGAAAACAATATATTGGAATGTATGAAGAAGAGAAGTAAGTCTGAAGAAGTATTGAAGAAGTACAATGCAATGGGAGATGGTTGAGCTAAATAGGCTCAAGCAAAACAAGAATAGTAAGTACAGTTGGCCAGGACAGCTGGCAGTGTACAATGAGACTGTTGAGGTTACATTATATTTAACATAATAGGATCCCATTGATCAAAAAACACCAAGGAGTGTGGTCTTTCTGACCTTTAGTTTTTGAGGAAAGAAATAATATTTAATGGAGATGATTTTTCCTAATTTGTATCCGAAGAAATGAAATTGTCATAAATTGTATACATAGTTTTTTCTCAGATTTGGATCAAGAAAAGAAGCGTGGTAAGATTTCTTTCCCAAAACCTGGAAAGTAAGATCGTTTGAGGTTCTAGATGCACATCCCATTAGAGTAGATAGTAGTCTATTACCCAAAAAGGTTAAAACTATTTAACTTTATGGAAAAGAAATGTATAATAACACAAATCGATCATATAAGTGTCAACCTCCATCGGAAGCACCTTTAAATGTCCTTCTGGTTTTCTGAGATAGCTAATTCCACACGTTTAATGCAATGCAATGATAATGCAACGAGCACGAGTACGTATCCTAAACTTATGGGTAAGTAGATGGATTCTTTTTGGCCATAAATTTGATTATGAATTACCTATACATTTAGGACATTTATAGGATGGGATGAGAGTATTGGTTGTGGAGTCTCATTATGTTCATGTTTCATAGGTCTTTGTTTTCAGGAGTGTGTATATTCCATGAGGACTGTACACCCAACATTCTATGAAGACTGTACACCCCTCCATGCATGGGGGTTGCAGGGATATCCTTCTTGGGAGGTCCACGCCCGGTGGGGATTTGAAGCTTTTATGAGGAAATTGTATTGTGACTCTGTATCATTGCGAATATCGTATTCTGAGAGAGGAGACTCTGAGAGAAAGAGAAAGAAGAGAAAGTTACAAGTGTTTTGTAGGTTGTATCCCTTCATTTTGCTTGATAATTAAAATGAAAGAGACCTGTATCTGTTATTATATTGTGTATCTTTGGTGTTTTATTTCTGCATTTATTTTATTTTATTGCTTGGCCATCTTATTTTTCTATATTGTGTATCTTCTGTGTTTTATTTCTGTATTTGTTTTATTTTATTGCTTAACGATATTATTTTTCTAACATAGAACGCATTACGATCAAAGTGACCGGGTTTACGCAATTTTAAATCCATCCAAATCATGGCAAAAATCAATCAAAATGTGTTATAAAACTCGAACAGGTCGAGAGAAATTTCATATAGGGTGTCTGCCACTATTTTAATTTGACTCTGAATGGGTTACACACAAATGAGCGCACTATTTGAAATTCCAAATAACCATCGATTTCAACGCACCTTGAAGACCGGTCCAAATCCTCCCTGACCGAGTTTAGTCGTTGGATGGAAGTTCTTCGTTGCACCTTTAAGGGAAGATTCAGATCATCTGACGTGAAAACCTTTGAATCTCTTCTATTGCATGAAAACCGTGGTGAAATCAACACTATAGTTGTAAAAATGAAATGCAAGTTTAGAACATCTAAAATAGAAAATGTGCTCACCTCCCCCACTTCTTCACCTGTCTTTTCCTTCGATTATATATTCCCACAAACGCAACCAGTACCGTAGATAGTGACACACTACTAATTTGTATATATCCGGGGGGGCCTGCTTATTAGCAATAATATACGCCTGTCACAACTCCAACATATTGGTTTAGACTAACAAAACCCCATCTAAAACTGGTCTGATCTAAAAGCAAGAATGCATCGAGTCTAAAATAGTAATGTACTGAATATCTAAAATAGTAATGTACTGAACAAGTTTATCTAAACTTGTGTTTGATTGCGCTGAGAGAAGCTAGGTCCTCTATAGCCAAGGCGGGTCGGGAGAGCTTCAGCAATTACTTACATGTAATGGAAATTTAAAAAATAAAAAATAAAAAAAATCTACACCTTATTTCTCATAATTACCATATCATAAAAATAACTTTGAATTTTGATCCCTAATTAAGATCGATCTATACATAAAACATCTCTTCTCACCCGGTTGTAGAGAACCTTGCTTCTCTCCCGACCGTAGAGCTCTTAGCTTTTCGGTGGGTTCTATTAACATTATTGTCAATAAGAAAAAGCTATCGCCGGAATCATTAAGTTCTGTTATAAAAAGAAGATCAGAAATCTTGTGTCTTTCGCTTCAGATTTTGAGCATTATTGGGGGGCTCTCATTGCCATCCTCTCATCAGGAGAAAGTTAAGAAACCGAGGGGTCGGGATAATGCCTGTTTTGATAGAAATTCCGCAATACAATTGTCTTCTCTGTAGATGTGTGAGGCAGAGAGACTCTTGATAAGTCTTGTAGCTTCAATTGTTCTCTCTTTCCAACATTTCAGTGCTGCTGATTGGAGGTCAGCTTTGCCATTAATCTAGTCAATAATGACTTTTGAGTCTCCCAGAAGCAGAAGTAGCAGCACTTCAATGTTCAGCCTTTAAGCCAAGATAAGGGATGCCAGCCAAGAACGGAGATGGTCTTAAGCGTCGGCGAAACGCAAGGTAATATGTTGCTTACGTGGGGCAAGAAGCAACTTGCTTCACAACTTGGATGTTGATTTAAAAAAAAACTTAGATGTCGTTGATAATTTTGAGCTTGAGCTGTTCATTTCAAGGAAAGACTTTGATGTATGGGAGAATTTGAGATAGGTTTGAGAGGTCATTCTAAGAAAGGTAAATTTAAATGTGAAAAGTCATTCACTGAAAACCAAAGCCAATTGGTCACGAGTAGTTTAAATATTGGAATTTAAAAAAAAAATTCCTTGTGTTTGTGGATGAGTTTTCAAACCACATTAGATATTTAAAACAATCAATAGAATTATATAATGTTATTAATTAAAATTTTTTAAAGAATTTTCAAGTTGCTCGATCCATGTAAATTAGTTATGGAATTAGTTATGGTTTTAGATGATAATAGATCAAATTTTGAGATTTTTAAGTAATAAACATGTTTGTCCATTATTTTATGGTATATTGGAAGATTAATGTAGTTGGGTAGAGGGACTATAGGGATCGATAATTGGTTGACTTCATATTAGTTTGTTTTTTGACTAAAAATATTTGCATAATATCTATTGTTCTAGCCAGGGCAGTGAAAACATTGATTTCTATATAATAAAAAATACCGTATGTGTCATGATCTGATTGGGATTGGAGGTCTTATTGCCAGCTTCGCTATTCCCAATGTTTGTTATGTTAGCATATCCAAAGTTTATTGATCATATACGGTCTTTTTGAGTTGTTATAATTTTTTATAAGTTGACTTCATATTAGTTTGTTCTTTGAATAGGTTTTTCTGTTCGATCTATTGGTACTAATTTTTTTTATTATTGTTCTAAATGTTTATTGGTACTAATTTTTTTTATTATTGTTATAAATTACTTTTTTTCATACGTAAGAGACCTACCACATTGCATTATTTCTTAAATATTTACATAGCAGTTCTGACTTAAATGTTTACCTAACAGGCTTCACAACCTTAAATGTTTACTTAACATGCCTATTACAATACATTTTCTTCCAGGTTTTTTTTATATGCAATGTTCTCTGTAGTCGATGTGGGCAATATTGTTCTTCAGTGACATTGTTGGTTCACTGGTTCATGCTTGCTTCTTGCATGTTCATTGATTTCTTATTTGTTTGTTGTTGTTGTTCTTGTTTGCCTATTGGTCTTGTTGTAGTTTGCACGCGTGGGGTTCTACAACCGCAATTGGAACCGCCCTTTTGTCATTCCCCATTGAGGGGCAGGTTTGGGTGTCGTGTTTATTTTCACTTGGTATTTGCAGTTTGCAGGTGGGAAATTTAACTACTAGGGATGGTTGAGTCAAAATCCTCTTGCAGAACATCTTTGTATGTGAGGAGAAAATACAATTTCCTTTTGTGATGCGTCATTGTTTCTATGATGGAGGTAGGTTCTAGGTTGAACATTGGCCTTCTGTCATTCTCTGTTGACGGGCGGGTTTGGGTGTCATGATTAGCTTTGCTTGCTATCTAAAATTTGCATGTGGGAAATTTGACTGTTGGGGATGCCTCGGTCGAAATCCTCTTGCAGAACATCTTTGTATGTGAGGAGAAAATACGATTCACTTTTCCTATGCATCACTATAGCTGTGACAGAGGTGGGTTCTGTGTGGAACATTGGCCTTTTGTCGTACCCCATTGACGGTCGGTTTTGGGTGTCGTGATTAGCTTCGCTTGCTATCTGTAGTTTGCAGGTGGGAAATTTGACTCTCGGGGATGCCTGAGTCGAAATCCTCTTGCAGAACATCTTTGTATGTTAGGTGAAAATATGATTCCATTTTCCTATGCGTGACTGTGGATGTGATGGAGGTAGTTTTTGGGTCGAACATTGGCGATCAAGAACAAGATGAAGACAACATTACAGTCCTGCTTCTCTGGTTGTAATAATCATATACAAAGATGGACTGTAAGAGGATTTTGATCGCTCCCAGTATTGAAAAATGCTAACCGTGAAAACCACACCTTTCTTAATTGCTTCCATAGTGGAAGGCCTTTGGATGGTCATGCCAGCTTTGAATTTTACCTGACAGGTCTCACAACCTGAAATATTTGGTTAACAGATATGTTACAATACATTTTCCTTCGAATGTTTTGATACAATCTTGTGTGCAGTGAATTTGGCAAATATTATTCTTCACAGGCATTCCTAGTCGGCTGGTTGGTGCTTGCTTCTTTGTTCATTGGATGTTTCTTATTATTGTCTTATTCAACTTTGCAGGTGTAACACCCTGTTTCCCCTAGTTTGTAAATATAGCTATATGGGCCGAGGAACTATGGAAAACTTCAAAGTGTGAATAATTTATTTGATGGACCTTGTGTAGAAGGTCGATGAATGTAAATTATGATTATTTTAATAGAAACATGTTACGTATTGCATGATTGCTGAAAGAGGGGATGTGCTAAGAGAGAGACCACGATTTCTAATGAAAAGGTGGTGGAGGGAACCCGGAAAGGCTGCGTTAACCTCCATTGAACTGGTACCATGCTGGAATTAATTTGCTCAGATCAGAACAACCCTCTGACAAGGAATGAATTCCTGTCAGGCTGGTAGGTGGGAAGGTCTCCTTAAGAGTTAATGAGGGATGGGGCAGACTTCCCATCGATAAGGCTTTCAGACATGACCATGGACTAGGGGATTTGAGCCACACACAATCTTTCCAAGGAAGGCAAGTAAGGAAACATGGTGGACAGGGGGATACCTGCGAAGAATGAAGAGACGGGAGCAGAGCTCTTGGGTCCGAGGGAGGATTGAAAATGAAAAGTGAGTTCTAATTACGGATAATAGAGACTGATTCAAGAGAAGGAGAGTGACCTTTGTCCTCGTCTATTCCTGTATAGGGAGAAGGAGAGTAACCTTCATCCCTAACTTTCATTGAGCTGGAAGTAAGAGATTGAATCTCAAAGCATCATGGCCAAAGCTCGAGGGTGGCCAGTGATAAATCCATTGGGAGTGACTAAACCTATGGTTGGGTGGAAATGAGCACCCCTCTCAGCAATCGCATCACACCTTGTGGTTTTGATAAGTGTTTTATGCCTTGTATTTTGAATTGAAAATCATGGATGCATGCTCATATTTATACCCTCATAAATGGTTTCTGTATAGAAGTGATTGCCTTCTGTTTTGGATTGGAAATAATGGACGCATGTTTATACTTATATGTCCATAATCGATTTATGTATAGAATTAATAAGTCCATAATATAAGTCTATTCCCTTGAGAATCACCCCATCGACTTGATTCTTTTTATTTCTGGTTTAATTTCTTGAAAGAACCTCTCCCAGGTAATTACCTCACATCCCAGAGTCGAAGCGAGTTCCTTGAAATGGTTACTGTTATAATAAAATCACGCGTTTACCTTACCCTGTTTCGGAATTCATAGCTCGGCGAATTAGGAAGGCACTTCATTCAGGCCAGTAGTCTAAGGGACTTTGAACCATACCCGAGTCCTTATCCATAAGCTCAACTGAGAGTAGGGATAATTACCCAAGAATCATCTGAAGGTTCACGTGACCTGGATCTAGGAATCCTGTGCAAGAAGGAGTTAATTTCGAAGGTTTCAGAACCTTGGGAGCTCGAAGCTCCAAGGGATTGAATTTTGTTGCCTAAGTTTAAGAAGGATAATGAGTTTCAAATATCGAAAGGGAATATCCTTTCGTTTGGAAGATGGACGGACGAGATCCTTTTAGAAGGATCCGAGGCTTGTCGTGAGCATTAGATTTGCAGATGAAACGCAGATGTTAATGCCTTGAGTCCTTCAGTCTTCACAAGTAGCAATCAAATATGACCGTAGATCCAAGGATCTATTGGGACCCTCCTTGACTTTCGATCTGACATGAGTGGGTTAGCAGAAGGAGTGAGTCGAAGTGAACTTATTCTAAGTACAAAATCTCAGGAGAGATAGTGTTTTAAGAAATGTAGACGAGACCCGAAGTCTATGGTTCATCAAAGGATCAAAGGTCATAGCCTTTGGCACTTAGAGATTTGAGAAATCCCAAGTGCAAGAGGAGATTAGATCTGGGCTGTCAGATCAGAGTGTGAGGACCAACAACTGTTGGATGCAAGAAAGGTACATGGGGTTTAGGACCTTCGAAAGTGTACAAAAGAGTCATGGAAACTCGTGAAGTCCAAACTCGCGAAATTGATCCTAGTCGTTGGTGCTGGGAAGGACACATGGCAAAAGATCAACATTTCACTGATTTGCACATCAGGGATTTCGAAGGCAATAGTCATGGAAACTTGTGAAACCCAAACTCGCAAAATTGATCCTAGTTGTTGGTGTTGGAAAGGACACGTGGCGAAAGATCAACATTTTGTTGATTCTTACATTGGGGATTTCGAACGTAAGAGTCGTGGAAAATCGCAAGATTGATCCTAGCCATTGGTGTTGGGAAGGACACGTGGCAAAAGTTCATCATTTTGTTGATTCGCACATCGGAGATTTCAAAGGAAAGAGTCCTGGAAACTTGCGAAATCCAAACTCGTGAACTTCATCCTAGCCGTTGGCGCTTGGAAGGACACATGGTGAAAGATCAACATTTCACTGATTCGCACATCGGGGATTTCAAAGGCAAGAGTTGTAGAAACTCGCGAAGTCTGAACTCACAAAATTGAACATAGTTGTTGGATTACGGGAGGATCCTAGACCATTGATCTGACACGAGCGGATTTCAAGAATTTCGGTATCGGGAGGAACGAAGAAAGCTATCTCGAAAAATCTCGAAACACGAAGTCCCAATTCATGCGAAAAGGCATGGGCCGTCAGACCTACGAGGTAGTCAACCCAATGTTGACCACTTCAGGAGAATAGAGGTTTAGTACTGCCAAAACTCTCGAAGGCTAGAGTGTCATAGTTTATCCTAGCCATTGGAGATAGGAAACACGGGGCGTCAGATCCTTCGCTTCAGGGTTTAGTGTACCGGGGAAAATGGATTGTGTGAGTAAGAACCCCCAAATGCCGAAGTTCTGAAGCACCAAACTAGCCTCCTGTAGTCTTGGTATTTGGTCATCGCATATGGTCCTATGGAAAGGTCATCGAAGAAAAAGGGGCTAGGCCCTGACCTCTCAATTAGACACCATTAAAAGAAAGGATTCGTCCTTGTAAGGAGAACGGAAAAATTATTTATTTCTTGCCCCATCGTGGGTGTGTTACAAATTGGTATCAGAGCATGGTTACAACACTTGGCCTACTTGGACTCATGGAAAATTCGTTTAAAAAATCTATTTGGAGTACTTTCAAAAGAGTGATACTCTACATTATCTCTTTCTTAAGAAGTCTTGTTAAAAATGTTATTAAAATAAAAGAATGAAACTTTCTACTATGTGTATGCATTTAAGAAATTGGACCATGTAAATTTCATGAACTAATATACTATTAGATAACAATAAGTGTTTTTGGAAACACTTGAACATTTAGTGAATCATAGGAAGACTCCAATACTAAAGGATGGTGACGTGTCATGAAGTGGGGGATGGCTCCCACAATAGAAATGAGGAATCTGACGAAATGAGTGTGGTGGAAACCCCTCCAAATCTGGCTGAAATAGTAAGGAGCCTCGGGGCAGAGTTATAGAGTTTCAAGGCTAACAACGAGAGATTGATAAAGGACCAAGAGAAACAAATAGAAATTAACGCAGTATTGCTACATATCTTATCCAACATATAGAGGAAACTGTAGCACAAACCCGCAACCAGTCATGCGGACCGGTGGCACAAGAGGAGAGGTTAGAGTCCACCTGAGATACGAAAACATGAGTCCATAAGTGACCCCACTGGGAGAAGTACCATGAAGAAGGTCCAACCTGGAGGCAAGGGACACTCATCAGGAGAGTCCTCTAGAAAGGAAGTTGACAACCCTGAAGGGTATTCTAGTAGCAGGGCCAACTCACATTCTCAGAGGAAAGGAAAGAAACGAAAGTGTTTCAAAATGTGTGGTCCCAAAGAGTTCAAGAAAACCAAACCACCCTCATTCGATGTAGAGATTAAGAAGGGAGAAGAGGAAGAATCTTGGCTTCTTGGTTTAAAGAAGTATTTCAGAGTCCATGACTACTATGAAAACTTGAAGGCTTGAATAACCATCTTCAACCTGAATGGAAAGGCTTCCATATGGTGGGAAGACCTTAGGAATATGAAAGGAGTCCATGGGAAGGACTTATCATGGAAAGAGTTTGAAAAATACTTCAGGAAGCAGTATCTGTCAGAAAAATACATGGATGAGAAAACTAAGGAATTCTATGAACTCTGGCTAGGGCAACTCACCATAGAGGAATTTTTCAATAAATTCCTTGAACTATTGAGGTATGTACCCTACATAAAAGATGAAAAATAAAAAATGCAGCGGTTCATCAGTGGGTTACCTTAGACCTACCGAGATAGGAGTGAGTTTGATGAACCAAGGACCTTAGAAGAAGCTATCTGAAAGGTGAGGTATTGTTATGAACAGTTTGGGACAAAGAAAAGACCCCATGAGGATTGGAAGAGGAAGAGTAGTTTGGCATTCCAGAAGAAAAGTTTCAACTCCTCAAGATTTAAGAACTATGGAAAAGAATGTAGGGGGAGCCTTTCTACTAGAAGTGTATATCAGATTTTTTTTTTTTCTCAAAGTGGAAATAAACCTTTTCAGACAGTCCCAACAAGGACTGATAACCTAAAGAAGGAACCCTTAAAATTTTGGGTTTGTGGAGAAAATCATAGATTGAGAGACTACCCACATAGACAACAAAATATTAAGGGGGTCTACAATATCCAAGAATCTACCACCATTAATGATGTGACTAGGAGCATGCCGTGAATCTATGTAGCTCTGGACAATAATCAAGCCGACCACCAAGCTTCAATAGTGGAGCTTAAAGGTATGATTGTCAACCATCCAATTTCTATTTTAATTGACCTAGGTTCTAATTTGAGTTATGTAGCCCCTCAGACTACCAATAAGTTTAAACTTCAACCAATTATACATGTTAAACCATGGTTGGTACAACTAGCCACTGGGACCAAAAGAAAGGTGGCAGAGGCCATACTAGCCTGCCAATTCATCATGGGTGGGTTTCCCACCTGAGCGACCCTTAACATACTTCCTCTACAATCTTATGACTTGTTGATTGCTATGGACTAGTTGGATGCTTATAAAACTAAAATGGACTATTATCATAGAACTTTAGAATGTGTAAACGAAAAAGGGGGAAAGATGACCCTCAAAGGGATTCAAAAGCCTATCTCAGTGAGACAAATATTGGCCCTTCAAATAAAGAAGTATTGCAAAAAAGGGTGTTCCTTATATGCAATACAGGTGTTGGAATCCGTCGAGGACGACAAACCAACCCTAGAGGACCACACCATATTAAGAGAATACAAGGACGTGTTACTTGGACAAGTACCAGGTCTACCTCCAAAAAGGGATATTGATTTCTCTATAGAGCTCACACCAGGAGCGATACCAGCATCTAGAGTGATATATAGGATGAGCATGCTAGAGCTAGTTAAGCTCAAGCTACAGATAAAGGAGATGATGGACAAAGGCTACATCCGACCCAGTGTATCTCTATGGGGATCTCCCATCCTGTTTGTGAAAAATAAAGATGGCACACTCCAATTGTGCATAGATTACAGACAACTCAATAAGACAACCATAAAGAACAAATACCCCTTACCCAAAATCGATGACTTGTTTTACCAACTGGGAAGCGCTACCATCTTCTCGAAGATTGACTTGAGTTCTGGATATCACCAAGTTTGGATCAAGGATGAAGACATACAGAAAACAACCTTCAGAACGAGGTATGGTCAATATGAATTCACGGTGGTGCCATTTGGGTTAACCAATGCCCCTGCCACTTTTATGTGCTTGATGAATAATGTACTCAAAAAATTTCTGGACAATTTTGTATTGGTTTTTATTGATGATATCCTAATATACTCTAAGAATGAGGAGGAGCACGAGGAACATCTTAGACTCATACTTCAAGTACTAAGAGAGCATCAACTCTACACTAAGTTTAGCAAGTGCGACTTCTTTCAAAAGCAAGTTCATTACTTAGGAAATGTCATTTCTAAGGAAGGGGTGGTAGTGGACCCCGATAAGATCAGATCTATTATGGAATGGCCTACCCCAAAGGATGTATCAGATATCAAATCCTTCATAGGCTTAGTCGGATACTATAGAAGGTTCATAAAAGGATTTTCCAAGATTGGTTGTCCAATCATTGCCCTTCAGAAAAAGGGGATCAAATTCAATTGGACATCAAAATGTGAAGAAAGATTTAAGGAATTGAAACATCTCCTGACCCATGTACCGATGCTAAAGATTGCAGACCCGAATAATGATTTCCTCGTATGTACAACTGCCTCCAGGGAAGGACTCAGAGGAGTACTTATGCAAGAGGGACGTGTAATTTCCTACGTGTCTGGGAAATTAAACGAAAATAAGATCAATTATGTGACCCTTGACCTAGAGTTGGATGCCATAGTACATTCTTTAAAAATGTGGAGGCACTACCTCCTGGGAAGGATATTTGTGGTTATGACAGAACATTGTGGGTTGAGGCACCTATTTGACCAACCGAAAATCAACGCCAGACAAGCTAGGTGGATGGTTCTCCTAAGTGAATTTGATTTGGAAATCAAAGACATAAAAGAAAAAAAAAAATAGGGTGGTCGATGCCCTTAGCAGAAGTATAAAAATGATTCATCTGGCAACACTAAGAACGTGTGAAACGGATGTCAGGGAAAGAATCAGAAATGCACAAGAGACATATGTATTCTTTAAGACCGTGACCTCATACCTAAGACAAGAACCTACAAGGATGAACTATGAAGGCTACCAAATTATTGAGGAAGAGTTGTTGACTTACAGAAACAGATTTTATATTCCAAACTGTGATGACTTGAAGAGGTTCATAATGGATGAACTACATAAGAGACCATATACTGGTCACCTAGGATATCATAAGATGATCACAACCACTAGGAAACAATTCTATTGGCTTGGGTTGAAAAAATACATAGCTAACTATCTAGCCAAGTGCCTAGAGTGCCAACAATTTAAGGTGGAACATCGGCATCCAACGGGATTGTTATAGCCCCTACCAATCCCAGAATAGAAATGGGAAACCCTCTCCATGGATTTCATCACTGGACTACCAAGGTTGACCAAGCAAAATGCCGCCATCATGGTCCTGGTGGACAAGTTGAGAAGGTCTGCACATTTCATCTCTATCAAGTCAACTTGTAAGGCCATAAATATTGCCAACGTCTTCATGAAGGAGATATTTAGACTGCATGGAATGCCCAAGGAAATTGTATCTGACCGAGATACCATGTTCACTTTAAATTTTTGGAGGTCCCTAATGGTCGGTCTGGAGACAAAATTGCTATTCAGTGCAACCTATCACCCTCAAACCGATGGACTGACATAAAGAGTAAAAAAAATAGTAGAGGACATGCTAAGGATACATGTAATGCATCAGCCTAAGAAGTGGGAACACTACCTACCATTGGTAGAGTTTGCCTACAACAACGATTATCAAGAATCCTTGAAGATGAGCCCTTTTGAAGTCCTCTATGGTAGATAGTGAAAGATTCCAATCAGCTGGAGAAATTCAGTGGAAAGAATTACAATCGGACCCGACTTGCTTAAAGAAATGGAACAACAAGTGGTTCAGATAAGACAAAATCTGAAGATTGCTCAGGATAGACAGAAAACTTACACCGAAAGAAGGGATGATTTTAAGGATGGAAATTTATTTTAAAATGTAGAAAGCTTAACGAATCTT
Organism: Picea abies; assembly: GCA_900067695.1. Taxonomy (NCBI): domain Eukaryota; kingdom Viridiplantae; phylum Streptophyta; class Pinopsida; order Pinales; family Pinaceae; genus Picea; species Picea abies. Next base: position 17,434 of record CBVK0100455667.1, read on the forward strand.
ATTAATCATTCATATGCCAACTATAAATGTTTGGCGATATTTTTGTAA
>CBVK0100455669.1:0-29553 GCA_900067695.1 Picea abies
AAAGAAACACACTTTTACCTAACGAAATATTAGACCAAGTATATCTTAACTAACTCCTAAGTGTCTAAATATCCTAACAGGCGCAACACCCCTACCTCAACAGGTTTTGCTTGACCTCCCGGTCTGAGGATCGTTCTTAATCTCCCTTTGATTCAAAATGACTCTTTCATTCCCAGCTGGAATCTTTGCACTTGTAACCATAGGTCCTCTTTGGGAGTTATTCCTATGCGAAAAAACACTAGGCGTAAGATCTTACCCACATGACCGCTGGCACGACCACTGACTTAACCCGAAAAGGTATTTCAGATTTCGCGACTTCATGACTTCTTTTGTCGAGTTTCTCTGACTTCTTCAATCCCCGAAACCCTGAAAATGGCTAACGGGTCCTTAGATCCTCTCTTTAAGCTCTCCTGATGTGACCCTCTACCATAACCTAGAGCCTAGTCTTCGAGTGCATCGAGATTTTGCGACTCAGGAGTTCGCGATACAACAGTCTTCCTTTTCCCCGAAGTTTGAACTCACGACTTCTTCACAGAGGATAGATGGTCCATATCCCTCTACGATTTGATGGCCCAGATCCTGTCGGGATTTTGCAAATCGATATTTCATGACTCTTTACTTCCCATCACGACTTTATCCACGCTCTCGAATTTTGAAACATTGAAATTACAAGCACTAGATCGACGATTCTCATTGATCCAGATCTGATGGCTATTCTCCTTCCCGAGCTTACAAATTCTTAAGGAGTCTCTCCTTAAGCCTTCCATTGATATGCGAGATCCAACGGTCCACAAAAAATCGGTAATTCTCCCTCCGAGAATGTCAACTGTCTGTTCAATTTCTTGATCACTCCTGGCCAAATAGCTTGGCACCTTTCCTCATGAACTTGATTCTACGAGGTGAATTCAAACCTCATATTTCCTTTGAACTCTTCTGAGTCTCTATCCCTCCCGAGCTTGGTTTTGAATGAAAACTCTGATATTCCAAGGGATTATGCACACACTCCTTGCAGCCTCCTCGATAATCACTGATTATCTGGTATCTCCTTCTTCTACGCATTCCTTGCGTCGAAAATCCTTCAAGCACTCACTTGGGTTGGAAAAGTATAACACTTCGACCATCCTATGAACTCCTTGCATGACTATATGCTCTACTTGCACTCCTACTAGTATGGGAACAACGATATCTCTCATGAGCTCTTCTGAGACAAAACTCAGAACCTTGTCAACGCACTCCTTGCAGACCTTCACTGCACTCCTTGTAGGAATCCTCAGGATGAGAAACAATTGAAGCTCATACTCTCCCTTTCATGGAATTCATACATTCAACATCATATCACAAATATACACACAAAACATTGAATCAAATGCATAACAGAGTATTCAAATGAACTATAAACATACCATTCAATAGATGCAAACAATGATCATCCCAACATCATGAAATTCAATCAAAGATTTCATATATTAATTCAAGTTCTCATGTACATGGTTCTATAGCAATAGCTATATGCTCTATTCTCCTCCTCTCTAAATCTTACAATGAGAATAATCCTACAATACAATACATGCAAGGGAGCTTTCTAGAGTTTTCCCTCCTACAACTCAAACTATCTAATTGAATAAAATCCTACAACTACTTTACATTTATTACAATAAATGCCTCCAACCAATAGATGAGAGAGAATGCTCAAGATATGTGTTACAATCTCTAAACCATAAATGTAATCATATCCTTTCTAGATATTGCATTAATGTCTCATCTTTTCAAATTCAAAATATCTCCAAAATGTGCACTGGTGCATATCCAACTATCTCCTCTTGCACACACTTTCTTTGCCTACGATGCTCTTGCATCATACTCCTCTGGTTGAAAAATTCATGAACTCCTGCATCGTTTGTCCATGTTTCTGTACATTTGCTTCACTTTCCCAACTGGCGTCCTCAATCGGGTGTCCTTTCCACTTCACCAAATATTCAAAATACGTCTTTCTCTGGGTCTTCTTGCTAACTCCCTGATCAATGATCTTTCCCATCTGCGAATTTTTAGCTATAGGAATTTTTCTTACCCACTGAACTTCCTTCTGTTGTTTTGTTTCTTCCACTTCATCTACTCTGTAAGGACACATATATGCTATGTTGAATATGGGTGATATGCCCACACCATCTCGCAATTCTATCTCATAAGCATTGGCCTCAAATTTCCTCAAAATATTACACAACCCTATATTTTTCATTTTTAGTTTATTATATGTTCCTCTTGGGAACATTTCTTTTCTCAGATGCGCTAAAAAAAAATATCCCACTTCAAATTGAAGTTCCCTTCTGTCTTGATCGACTCTACACTTATATTCTTGGTTGGAATTCTACAATCGATCTTTAATCTTACTGTGGAGCTCTTGCATATCTGCTGCAAAATATTCTGCTCCAACACTTCTAAACTCACTCTTCTCTAATTCCATCAACTCATATACTCCTCTCAACTACATTCCATACATTATCTCAAATGGGATCTTTCCAGTGCTTCTGTTAGGTGAGTCGTTATATGCAAATTCCTCTTAAGGCATAATCTGATCCCATTGACTATGATGTTCAGCTACTAAAATCCTTAACAAGTCTCTTAAACTTCGATTTAATACCTCAGTCTTTCCATCCATCTGAGGGTAATATTCTGAGCTAAAAGATAAATTCGTTCCCAACTTCCTCCACAACATCCTCCAAAAATGACCAACAAATTTGGTATCTCTGTCTGAAACAATACTCTTGGGTAAACCATGAATTTGAACAACTTCTCTGAAAAATAGATTTGCAATGTGAGTTGCATCATTGGTTTTCTGACATGGAATGAAATGTGACATTTTGGAAAATCTGTCAACTACCACGAATATGGAATCACAACCCCTTTGCATCCTCGACAGTCCTAACACAAAATCCATGCTTATCGCGTCCCACGGTCTCTCTGGTATTGTCAATGGTTGATACAACCTTGTATTCTTCCTTTTCCCTTTTGCATGCTGGCAAATTCTACATTTTTTGAAAAAATTGTTGACATATGTCCTCATTTCTGGCCAATAATACAAGATGTTCAATTTCACAAATGTTTTGTCATGGCCAAAGTTTCCAGCCAATCCCCTGCTATGTTTTTCCTTCAAAAGGTTTTCTCTCATAGAACTCTTTAGGATGCACAACTGATTTCCTTTGAATAAAAGTCCACCCTGGATCAAGTAGTCAATCCATTGGCTTCTGTCCCTTAGAATAGGATTCTCACATGCTTCATAAGAATCCTTGAAATCTGAATCATCTTTGTACATATCCTTAAGGCTATCAAAATCTAAAGTCTTCACACAGAACTCCTGCAGAATCAAACATTTCCTGCTCAACGCATCAACAACCTTGTTAGTAGTTCCAGAAATGTGATTTGTAAAAAAAGTAAAGTTATGCATAACCTCAATCCATTTTGCATGTTTCTGGTTCAATTTATCCTATTTGGTTATAAACTGTAAGGCATGATTGTTGCTATACAAAATGAACTCCTTCGGAACCAATTAGTGCCTCCATTTCTTCAATGCATGTATCCCTTTATAAAACTCTTTATCATACGTGGAATATTTCATCTCAGCCTCATTTAGCTTCTCACTGAAGTATGCAATCGGCCTATTGTCTTGACTTAATACTGCTCCAACTACAAATCCACTTGCGTCGCATCTGACTTGGAACGTTTTACTAAAGTCTGGAAAAACCAGAACTGGTTGTTCAATTATCTTCTCCTTCAACAACTTGAAACTTTTCTCCACTTCCTCTATCCAATGAAAAGATTTATGTCTTTTCTTAACTGTGTCCATCATTGATGCACTAATCCCACCAAATTTTCAGATGAACTTCCTATAAAAAAATGGCTAGTCCATGGAAGCTTCTGACTTCAAAGATATTCCTCAGTGATGGCCATTCTTTGATTTCTTTTACCTTATCCGGATCCATCTTCAACTCATTCGAAGAGACCACAAAACCCAAACAAATGAGTTCTTTCTTCATGAAAGACGTCTTCTTAAAATTTATCAGCAACTTATCTTTCTGCAACCTTCTCATCACTAGCGTTAGGTGTCTCAAGTTCTCTTCCTCAGTCTTACTGAAGATCAATATATCATCAAGATACACAATTGTGAACTTTCCAATAAAATATTTCAAGACTTCATTCATCAATATCATGAAAGTACTTGGCACATTCGTCAAACCGAATGACATGACAAGCCATTTGTATAACCCTTCATTCATTTTGAATTTCGTCTTCCATTCATCACCTTCCCTCATCTGAATATGATGATAATCGCTTTTCAAATCAATTTTTGAAAAAAACTTTGCTCCACTGAAGCAATCGATCAAGCCATCCATCCTTGGTAAAGGAAATCTATATCTAATGGTGATCTTGTTTATATCCCTCGAGTTTGTACACATTCTCCATCCACCATCTTTCTTTGGACTTAGCACTGTTGGAACAGCGCATGGGCTCAATCTTTCTCTAATCAACCCTTTGTCCATCAAATCCTGGACTTGCTTCTTAACCTCTTCATTCTCTCACGACATCAATCTGTATGCTTATTTTTTTGGTAAACTCACCCCTGGTATAAGGTCAATGTGATGGATTATACTCTTGATGGGTGGCAATGAACAAGGTAATTTGTCCACTACAATATCAACAAATTCTCCAAAAGTTCCTGAATTTCCTTAGGTAGATCATCTATCGAAGTGCTAGTTAAGATGACTCTAGGTTTTCTCACTAAAGAAAACTGCATGTCTTCATCCTTTTTGACTTCATCCAGAAGTTCCTTCCCACTCATGAGAAGTATAGTATTACTTGTTTCTTCTTTCACCCTCTTGTCTTCAATTGGCAACAACATATGCGTTCTACCATTCTTTTCCAAGGTGTATGTGTTCTTTCTCCCATCATGAACAACATTTATGTCATATTGCCAAGGCCTCCCCAACAAAATATGACAAACATCCATAGGAATAACATCACATAATATCTCATATCTATAACCTCCTATCTTAAATTCAACTAAACATTGTTTAGTGACTATTACCTGATGTCCCTTTTCCAACCACGAGACTTTATATGGGCTTGGATGTGAAACTGTCTCCAATTCCATCTTCTCCACCATCTCTATGGATATTAGATTATCTGTGCTTCCACTACCCACTATTACCTTGTATACCCTATCCCTGGTCTTGCAAGCAGTTCTGAACAAATTGTTCCTCTGGACTAGATTCTCTACCTCCTTCTGCATCTTCTACCTCAACATTTCACCTTTGCGCATATGAAATGTGAGCTTCGCCTCCCCCATCTCTTTTTCTATCAAGACATTCAAAATATTTGTGTCCTATCTTTCCACAAACAAAACACTTTATTTCACCTCCTCTGCCTCTTCCTCTTCCTCTGTCTCGAGGAAAAGTGTTCCTATCGGCATATTGTCCTCTTTGTGAGCTTCCTCCCCTTTCTGGGTGGTTATGAGGTTTCCTCTCTTCATCCTTTGGCCTCTGCACTCTATCATGGGAAATTTCTTTTCCTCTGCTCTGACTTCTACCTCTGCCCCTTTGACCTTACTTTCGGGCCAATTTCTCTTCAGCCTTCAGAGCGACCTGATAAGCATCTTCTACATTCCTGATTGTCCACATGATCATCTCATCCTGAATGTCATATCTTAGTCCATTCATGTATCTGGTGACCTTTTCATCATCACTCTGGTGATGACCTTCTCTGATGTTAAGTCGGTAAAATTCCTCGGTGTATTCCTTCACTGTCATCCCCTTCTGTCTCAAATTCTACATTCTTCGAAACAGATTAATTTGGTAATATCTAGGTATAAACTTGGCTTTCATATTGCTGACCATCCTTTCCCATCTTTTGATTTTTTGTTTTCCTTTGCAACACTTGTCATCCTACAGTTCATCCCACCACAGTGTTGCATGCCCTTTCAATCTATTAACAACATGTTTTACTTTCTTATCTTCCTCAACATCCTCATAGTCGAAATATTTATCCAGAGATCTAAACCAATCTAGTAGCTCTTCAATGTCTAAGCTCCCTTCATACATCAGAATATCCATCTTTTCTCTAGCACCTATTCTTGCAACAACTCTGAATAGACGTTCTTCTACAACATCTTCGACTACAACTTCTTCTTTGGCCCCAACCTCATTTTCGCTTTCAACATCACTGACATGTCCCATATCAGTAGCTCATCTCTATGTTATCTCCATAGAATATAATCGAGCACAAAGTTATATCATTTCCCATTCCATGGTTGGATCGTGCATTGGTTTATATTGACGTCTTCTTGGCGACATTGTTCAAATCTATTCCACGCATAATTTAAATCACAATTTGCCTTCTGTTCTCTCTTTCTTATATAAAAAAATGATTATAATATAAGCTATGATACCACCTGACGCAACACCCCTACCTCAACAGGTTCTACTTGACCTCCTGGTCTAAGGATCATTCTTAATCTCCCTTTGATTCAAAATGACTCTTTGATTCCCAACTAGAATCTTCACACTTGTAACCATAGGTCCTCATTGGGAGTTATGCCTGTTCAAACAAACAATAGGCACAAGCTCTTACCCACATGACCACTGGCACGACCACTGACTTAAACCAAAAATGTATTTCATATTTCACGACTTCGTGACTTCTATTGTCGAGTTTCTCTGGCTTCTTCAACCCCCAAAACCCAGAAAAGGGCTAACAGGTCTTTATCTCCTCTCTTTAAGCTCTCTTGATGTGACTCTCTGCCATAACCTAGGGCCCAGTATTCGAGTGCGTCAGGATTTCGTGACTCGGGAGTTCATGATACAACACTCCTCCTTTTCCCCGAAGTCCAAACTCATGACTTCTTCACTGCAGATCGATGATCCAGATCCTTCTACAATTTGACGGCCCAGATCCTATCGGGATTTCACAAATCCAGATTTTGCAACTCTTTAATTCTCATCATGACTTTCTCCACACTCCCGAATTTCGAAATGCTGAAATTCCAAGCACTAGATCGAAGACTCTCATTGATCCAGATATGATTTCTATTCCCCCTCCTAAGCTTACGAATGCTTAAGGACTCTCTCCTTAACCCTTCTGTTGATATGTGAGATCCAACGGTCCACAAAAAATCAGTAATTCTCTCTCCGAGAATGTCAACCATCTGTTCAGTTTCTTGATAACTCATGGCCAAATAGCTTGGCACCTTTCCTCCTGAACTTGAATATATGAGGTGACTTCAAACCTCTTCTTTCCTTTGAAATATTTAGAGTCTCTATCCCTCCTAAGCTTGGTTTTGACTTCAAACTCTGTGATTCCAAGGGATTTTGTGCACAATCCTTCTAGCCTCCTCAATAATCACTGATTATCTCGTATCTCCTTCTTCTGTGCACTCCTTGCATCAGAACTCCTTAAAACACTCACTTGGGTTGGAAAAGTATAATAATTCGACCAACCTACACACTCCTTGCATGGTTCTATGCTCTACTTGCACTCCTACTGGTATGGGAACAATGGTATCTCTCCTGAGCTATTCTGAGACAAAACTTAGAACCTTGTCAACACACTCCTTGCGGACCTTCACTACACTCCTTGCAGGAATCCTCAGGACGAGAAACAATTGAATCTCATACTCTCCCTTTCATGAACTTCATACATTCAACATGAAATCACAAATATACACACACAACATTGAATCAAATGCATAACAGAGTATTCAAATGAACTGTAAACATACCATTCAATAGATGCAAACAGTAATCATCCCAACACCATGAAATTGAATCAAAGCTTTCATATATTAATTCAAGTGCTCCTGTACATGGTTCTATAACAACAACTATCTGCATTGTTCTCCTATTCTCTTGTTCTCCTTCTCTCTAAATCTTACAATGAGAATAATACTACAATACAATATATGCGAGGGAGCTTTCTAGAGTTTTCCCTCCTACAACTCAAACTATCTAATCGAATAAAATCCTACATCTACTTTACATTTATTACAATAAATGCCTCCAGCCAACATATGAGAGGGAACACTTAAGATCCATGTTACAATATCTAAACCATAAATGTAAACATATTCTTTCCAGATATTACATTAATGTCTCATCTTTTCAAATTCAAAATATTTCCAAAATGTTCATTGGTGCATATCCAACTATCCTCCTCTTGCACACACTTGCTTTGCTGACGATGCTCCTGCATCATCATTGGATTGAGTTACAGGGGGACCAATATTTATGATAGGTGGAGAATGGGTTTAAGAATATTTATTACAAGAAGGTTCTAGGACTTCCATCATCACGGTTCGTCCATCCTGGTGAAAAAAATACAAATGGTGAAAAACGTGAATTTGTTGTAATGGAACTTGGGCAGGTTGAGGGCAGAGAGGCGTAGGGGTAGCCAAATTACATACAATAATCCATAAGTTGAGGTTAGGTAGATTGAGGATATCCATAACCGTGGTATTGACGATCCCAGGTGATGGGAATAGGAAAGGAACTTAGCCAAAAAGATAGTGTGGATGTGACTATTGCATGCCTTAAGGAGGCATGGATGGTGCATGTGTGGAAGGTCTAGGAGAGGGTTGTATGTGTGAGCCTGTTGGTTCATGATTGGATGATACCATTAAAAATTACATGACCTAGGTGGGGTAGCTACCATAGGGGTCCATAGTATGCACCTAACATGCTAGAGTTTTTATAGACTTCATGGATGATGTCATCAAGCAAGATAATGGTTTGGTCCCCTCCCAAAAAAGAAACCACATGGTCAGAATGAAGTTGATATTGAGGGTCATTATATGCTAGTTGGTCGATGGTGACATGTTTCCCATTATAGGGGAAAATTTATCTTTTGAAAGACTGAAGAGGCCATGACCTTCATGACATAAATGAAGATTCATCCTAACAAGAAGTTATAATCCAGAGGGGAATCAATGAACTCAACATCAATGCAATCATATTTCCCCCCTAGCTTGATGGGAAAATTCTGGTAAAGGCCTTAGGGTTGGGAAGGCCAACCATCATATGCTTGAAGAAATATTGTATATGGAACAAGGGTAGGGGAACCTAATTGTTGCTAGACTTGAGTAGTCATGATGCATGTGAATGCACCTTCATCAACAATAACAAGATGGATTTTGTATTTGTTGATGGTAACCAGGATTTGGAAAGTGACTTATGGTGTAAATTACAAATATTAAACTTGGTCACTATCAAAGGTAATCATATGATCATTCAAAGGATCAATAGCTCCAAGAGAAACAAAAAAATCCTTCTTCAATTTAGGGTACATTCGAAGGACCTTAAGGAATGAAATGTCAACAAATGATTGGGATAAGTCATTGGAAATGCTATAATGATGGGTTGTTTTCCCATTAAGGTTGAAAAAATTCCACTGAAGCAAAACCTTGGGAACCTTGTGAGGGATGTCAGTGGATGGACAAGGAATATGTAGAGATCTAGTGAGGGAGGATCAAGGGGTGCGATGGATTGTATCTTGAGGGGAATACCATACTGGCGAGATGGAGTAGTGAGTTTAATGTCGATTGAATCCAAAATAAGAATATAGTAGGTTCCATTACCAGAAGGGTGAGGAATGGGGGTAGGGCCAGAAATAGGGGGACAAAAGTAGACATAAGCCCTTGGGTTAGGAAAGGGTTCTACCACTATTAAATTTGGGTCATTTTATGATGGCCATTTTGACGCTCTTGTGATGTTATGTCGTGGATATTGTGACAAATCTTGGGTCCCCCAAACATCACTTCACGTGCTGTGGCAAGTGCGAAGATCTCAGGTTATCTTTGCAAGAGAGATGACCCCCTTAGGTCATTTCAAGAGTGACGACCGAAGGAGGTCATCGCAAGAACGACGACCTAAATATATTGTCACTAGAGGGATGACCTAGGGTTCTCATCGCAAAAGATATGAATAGAGTAGTTCTTGCGATGGACTATTCAAGGATGAGGTATCATTAACGGTAATGATAGTTAGTCACAAGCGTGACAAAGCCTCAATAGTTGCAAAAAACTATTGATACTAATGGCATCTTATTCATCGCAAGAGATATGACCAGGATATTTTTTGCAACAAAGTATTCATCGCAAAAGTGACAAAGCCTCGATAGTTGTGAAAAACTATCAATACTATCGATGATATTCTTCATCACAAGAGAGACGATTGGAGTATTTCTTGTGACTAACTATTCCTCGCAAGAGCGATGAAGCTTCGATAGTTGCGACAAATTATCAATATTATCGATGATCTTATTCATCGCAATAGCGACGAAATATATCTATTTTAAAAATAAAATAATAAATATTAATGAAAGAGAGTGCCTTTGAGGGTTATTAATTACAGTATCTCCATAACATATGGGTCACTATATTGATGGTAATTACATGCCAACATCTATCAATCTGGTCATTTTGGAGCCCTAACACGACTAACAAGTAATATTTGTTTCATATGTTTTATTGCGTCATTATTTAAATTTTGATTTTAAGTATTTAAGTTATTTGATTGACTCTTTCACATCCACAAAAATGATCTACCATTTCATCAATTATGGTATCATCTGCCATTGACAGAATTAAAATTGTTGCTATTGTTTTTTCCTCTACTACTATGGAGGAATAATTGATTGTAGAGTAGGTTTTGATATCTAAAGTATAACTAACTCCCACTCTCAAACAATAGGTCATTCTAAATTAGTTCTAATGTATTGTTTTCATATATGTTGGAACACCATCATATGTAGGTTTATCACACCTCTAGATATTCTAGAGATAGTGAGTGAAAAGTTGAAAATCAACTAGGAGAGTTGACATAGTGGTTGACATGGCATTCAACTGGTTCGGTAGTTAAACCAAAGAAAGTGACTAGTGCATAGAATAAGTTAGAATTCCAGGACTTCATTATATTCTCTCACCAATCTAAGTGGGCCTTGTCTTCTTCACTTGAAGGGAGATGGGTACATCTTGGTGTTGTATAAGATGACCTTAACCATTGATCTATAAATAAGAATGTGATATGTGTTGTGTATGAAAATCATTTGGTTTATTATACTTATATGTATGTTGAACTATGTTCAATTAGGATCAAGTGTTGTAACAATGTATTTAAATGCCTCCTCTTATTAGAGTACCTAGCTCTATGATCTGCATATTTCCCTAGTTCTCCAATATGATATCAATGCTATTGGTTTGAGATATAGTCAAATTTCTATTAGTATTTGGAGGTTTTCAATTGTGTGTCCTTCTATCAAGTTAGATATATTTGGTAGATTGAATCAGGGTTTCAGAATGAAAAGAAGATTATTACAATTTCAATTTCAGAGTGCCCATTGTTTACAAAAGATTTAGTACTCATATCTCTAAGCTTGTATGCTATAGTGAACCCACTACTTATTATGCATAATATATGAGACTGTATTACTTATGGACATGAGGTAATTAAGCTAGAATGTTACTAATGGCACTGATTATGCCAAATGATTAAACTAGAGCTTATATGGGAATAACTTTACATGTTACTTAACATGATGAGATTCACTAATGAAGCTTGTATTCAATGGAATCACTACTCCAGTAGATAATATAAGTACAAATCCATAACTATTACTATACATGCTTTGTAATATCAATGTTGTAACCTTAGACACGGTGGTTGTACTTCACTTATGTGTATGTCCTAAGCTGAAAATTGTTATAATGGGTTTCATTCATTCCATCTTCCAGTACATGTAAACTAAGTTTAGCTCATTATAAGATTGTAACACTTTACAAACTAGTTCCAATCACGTAATCTATTCACATAATATTTACTATGATTGTTTACAAGTAAGTAGAATAGTACTATCACAACTAGTTAAAAAAGGATGATATCAAGCAACAAAGTATACACATTATGTAAACAATAATAATACATATTCCATAATCAATCACACTCGATATACTAGTACTCTAAGATGATACAATGAAGTTACTAGTACAGATTCCATGTGCTTCTCTTATTCTTTACTAGTCATCAAGCTATCATGTTCTTCTACTCGGAAGTGGTATCTATATCTCATTCATTTAAAATACTCTATTGCATAGTTATGGTTATGCATATACTATTATATCCAAGGGATTACTTATACACAACCACAAAAAACCAAGTTGAAGTATTAGATTGGCTATGTGAATCATATGATATGATGAACTAAAGGGAATCGTATATATTACATATTTGGGTTTGGCTCATTAGATAGAATGATTGGCCCCATAGTGGCCCACAAATGATGGTAATGTAAAAATAAATAAATAAAAGGAACCTTAAGAAGTCATAAAAAGAAGGAAAAAGACAAGACATACATGATCTTTGATATTCTAATGTGTAGCATTGCATTGATACAACATCTATAGCATATGCAAATGCACAAACTGCATATTGTAGTAAATAAAAACAAAATTATATATTTTTTTTAGTAAAAACCAAAAAATACTTTTAATACATGTCAATAAATCCTAATAGAAATTAAAACCGACAAGATTGAAAATAGTAAACACCATTGATATTCTTTTTTGTAAAATCCATATGAGAGGAGATTAAATAGTCACACACACACACACACACACACACACACACACACATCTTAGATGTGATGGCATGAATGATCTCCTCTTGGTTTCAAGAATAATTTATTGGATCTGTTTGATCTTGGACCAAACTTTATCCCTCGATCTGAAGAAGCAACAACTAAGTCAACATTAACTATGTTTTTTCTCTATTGGATCGAGAGAGGTTTGCTCCAAGAATAAACGGCTCCAATAATTTTTCTCTACTGAACATGGCCAACCACATGAACATGGAAGCTCCTCTAGCACCTGCCCCCCCCTTCACATCACTCTTAATTCTTTAATACCCAATCTATAGTCTACTAAAAAATATGCATTAAAAATATTCAAAATTGGTAAAAAGTGATTGTAAAGCTATAAATGAGGCTTATCATTCAAAGGCATATGTCATAATTTTTTTTTTTTTAGAAATGCGATTTATCATTCAAAATATGTTCCAAATATACTAGCTATATAATCTACATCTTTATGTCTTATAAAATTATTATACATCATCAATTTCTTTTAGTCTTCTTTTGTGTTTTCCAGTTCTTAAGTAATTCATCAGTCTCCATGTGTTTATTTACTAGGTGCTCTCTAGCAGCTGATGTTACTTCATTTCTTTCACACCAAGCATGCATGGTATTGTACCCTTGGCATGGAGGCTGTTGTGAGGGGCCATCACCTACAAAAACAAAAAATATTAAATTTGTATGGCCAATTTTTAAATATCATTGAAGTAGTTCATTAATATTGAAAAAAACCTCTGCAATGTAATTATTTACCTGGTCCAATGGTCGACACCATTGGAATGGATTCCCTATTCCCTTGATATTCAGGCCGAGGAGGCTCAACTACGAAATTCTCTACCATTGAAACAAAAAAAATTATAAGGAAAAAACTGCAAATGTATAATTAATTAAAATTAGAAGTACAAAATTATTAAGTATATGATTAATATACACCCATTTTACCATCGTGGGCCTCAGTGACAGGAACATCTTGGGGCTGCACTCCACTAGGATGGGGCTACTGGGGAGCACCATGATCTTCTGGCCGCACTGCACTATCAACTCTCTATGTTCCAATACTAATGGTTTCATTGATAGTGTTTCTCCCCTAATTAAAAAAATGTAAGACATTAAAGTTATGGATGATATCAACCATTTACGTATTTTATAAGTAATGAAAGGTTAATGTGAACTAATTTTTATTTACCTTATCTCGCAAACTGGATCTTGGGGTCTTCCCCATGCTTTTTGTACGATCAACCAAGACTTTATAAATGTAATTGTAACCAAGTTGGAGGTCTTCCTTTGTGGTTTTAGTTACGAAGTCGTCGCCCTGCATTGCATAAGAGTATGTTTTTTTTAATGTTTTTGGCTTCAATTACCTGAAAGGTGTAAGGATATAGAAATAGTATTCTTAAGATGTTTGGGTACTTAAGATTCACGACTGTAACCTCGAGTAGCCACCCTGGCCTAGCCTATGTTGGCCATGTTTGGAAATCCTTGCCTTGATTGCCTTCAAATTTTTAGGAAACCTATCATCAAAAGTTTCAAGTATGTTATATACCACACTTTTATTTAGATCTAAAGAAAATTAAAGGTATTGAAATCAAAATATTGTAATTTACCTTGGGGTACCCATTATTTTTCTTTTGATTTTTTCAATATCTTTTCTTTTGCATCATCAATGATCTCCTTCCACTCCCTCTCTGGGATTGAGGTAGGACGCTCATACCTATGGTTTCCTGCCAAGTTTCATCTATAAACATCCCATGTATATTTTAAATGTTCGCCCGTTGTAGAGGTGACCACTTTTTTATTGAAGGTGTCTACTCCAAAGAGGCCTTTGAGATAATCCATAAGTTCTTTTTTGAGGTTGGAATTATGGAAATTCCACCTCATGCATAAGGTTTCCCCAAAAATGAACAAGGCCTTGCTCTCCAGGTGCCTATAAAAATGGTCGTTTCCTACACACAAAAATATATGATCATTAATTTAAAAATAATAATTTAGATTATTTATGTATGAGATGGACAACATGAAACAACTAAAATATGAAAAACTACGGGGGAGTCTTATTTTTTTTAATGTAAGTTTGTTATCATCGACCAAAAATGTGCATGGAAGGGTCCCCATGCTGGTCACATGTCTAGCTCCAGTAAATACAACCATATCAACCAAATCATCTACCTCATCTTTGTCACCACCTCTAGAGCCTGACTGTTGTGTGGATTCCTGGCAGTGTGTGTCATGGCTCCTATCTAAAGGTGTGGAAGATAGAGAATTAAATAGTAGTCTAGCAGCTATATGAAAAACCATGTCAGGACTCTGTGGCATCTCTGCAGTGCCACTACTACCAACATCGAGCTGAACAGGCTCCAAAAATATCTTTATAAGAAAGAAAATGTTTTTTCGTGAGATAATGTAAAAGTAAAAAAACATAATTTCATAATTGAACATATGAGTACATTAAAAAAACCACTTTAAATTATGGTTATTACCTTATATGTGTTAAGCTGTGACATAAGCATATTGATACTTTCTAGGACATCAAGAGTTTGATTTGGATGGTCTAACAAGCTAGCAAGTTCCTTGTTTGCTTTAATGATTTTTTTTTTTTATCAATACCATCGGATCGGGGGATGGATAAAAACCCTCCTCATCGGCAGAATCATGATCAACATGTCCTGCAGACTACATATAATTTCAACAAAATCAATTTTATTTCAATTATATAAACAAATGAAATAATTGATCGCCACACAAATAAAATTATATAAAAAAATAATAAAATTCACGTAAAATGAAATTCGAATTTGATAATCATTTACATGTTCTGTGACCGACCCTTTTCCATGATCATCCTACCACATTATAATATAATTAGAACCCCCAAATATTTACAAAAAATGTTAACAATAACACAAAATATGATTCCCACCCAAATAAAATCAACCTCAATGATCAACCTCCCACATTATTATAAAATTGGGACTGTGAAATATTTAAAACATTGTTAAATATAAAAACAAATATAATGCAATAATTAGAGGTTTCTTAAACATTTTTTGTATAAGTACCCACACACTATTAGTCGATGTGTCTATTCGATTCAATGGTATTCCACTAATAACTCTTCCCCATGAGCTATCTTTTTTATTGTGCACATGACCACCCGATTCTCTTCGCGTCCCTCATATATGCAATTCAGTTGCTTGTTTGTTGTCCCGGGTCATGTGATTTTTATAAACCTTGTGATATTGCTAGAATATTTATGCCTTCCATCAATATAGATAGTCTCTCCCTTATTTTAATCATTTCTTATTAGTTGTATATAATTTGCGGCGAGTGCATATCTCTGCATACTTCGCATGTACTAGAACAGATGCATCCAATTGTTATAATTGTAACAAAGTCCGACATAGTCCATCAATTCAGTTATTGTATTTTATTTTACATGTATTCCATCCATGGAAAATATCCCCAAGCCATGCAAGGAGGATGGTGCAATGTGATATGTCCCATTATTGATAATGAAGTCAGTGTCTAACGAAGGTAGTTCCTTAGGTACCCATTTTTTCACCATCTTCTTATACCTGAGTGACACCTCTATGTATCCTATGATCTCATCATCATGAGAGGATGATCCTCCTTCGACAAGAAAAAATTTCATGTGTCTACAAAATTTTCTTCTGACTTTTTCATCTCTGGTCCTTGTTCACGTATCATATCTACTAGATGTAGTCACATTTCCCTCTATTCTTCCTAATATTCCCTCACTCGAGGAATAAATATCTGAAAGATACATATTTTTTTGTACCTTCAGTCACATGTGCACATGTTTTTAGTGAGTATACCACATGCATAAGATAGAATGGTCCAAAAAATCACATAGGTGCAAATATCAGGTAGAGTTTTTTTGAGGCTACACACTTATAGGGCCATGATTTCTCTCTCCATATGTTATGAATAATATCTAAGACTATAAGTGAGAGGTTCTTGGTTTTATTGATACATTTATATTTATGTTTATCACCCTTATGTTGGTTAAATTTGTGATGAGCCTTTCCAATATCCTTTGATCCTTGGTCATCTTCTTGAGAGAGCCCTTATATTTCTCTAGATAGGTCTCGCCATGAGAATGGTGATGCTATATTGTTCTAGATATTGAAACCATAGTGATAGATCAAGATCCATTTACTAAGGAGAATTTTTTTCCTTGTGGAAAAGTATGGAGGGACCTAGATCCGAGTGATGGATGTGTTGTAGCAAGATCAAGTATGGTTTGCTTATTGTACACACATTTATTTTAATATAGATCTATTTTTTTTCCCTCCCAATTCCTTGTGTTACTATTATGCATGTTTGTTATGTAAATATCTAGGGGTTGGTGGTGAATTACTTAACTTGAAAATAGTTTAGATCTAGTGTTTTGAAATTACTTGAAGTGTATATCTTGGATTAGGTCAGAAGGTTGTGCATGTTTGATTCTATGTATATCTACAAATGAAATCAGGGATTAAGAATTTTGGATCAAAATTGATCACTTGGTCAAGCCTTTACAAGAGGGGGAATATGAAATGGTCTAATGGGAAATAAATCCTTTATTGGAAAGTCTATTTCAAGAATCACATCTGTTCCATCATGTTCCTTAAATTAAGCTCACCATCATAAATGCATTATGTGGTTGGTGAGGAAATGCAATATACCTTATGTAAAGAGGGAGTATGTGAAAGGTACCTTATAAAGAGATTACAATAATTTTGGGGAAATGTAAAAGTCTCTCATTTCATTCACTTTCCTCATGGTATGATACTGGTTCTTTAGCATATCCACATTCCACTATGAATTTCAAGCTACATTATCATATGTTATTAGAACCCAAAATTCATTACTACCTAAACCAACATTGAGAAGCTAAGAATAGGAAATTTATGAGTATAGAGGTTGGAAAAATAGAAAACCATTACCTACATGATGAATTTCAAGCTACATTATCATATGGTATTAGCACCCAAAATTCATTATTACCTAAACCAACATTGAGAACCTAAGAATAGGAAATTTGTGTGAGTATAGAGGTTGGAAAAATAGAAAACCATTACCTACATTCCCTTGCTTATCATTGAGATCTTATGATCCAAAATGTTGATCCATAATCTTTTCTATAAGGAAATTAGTAGTGGGCCTTCTCCTATATTTAATTACAAACTAGTAGTGATTTTGTGATGGACTGCATAGGGACTATTAACTTTACTTATGTATATCTTGTGTATAACTTGGACAATGTTCTAGCTATAACATTATTCCTCTTTCAAATAGAGTAGCATATAATAGAATTCAATACAATAGTGCAACAACTCTTGTTTCAATTATTTGTAGAGTAGTTATGAGGCATACTGGCATTTATGGAGAGAGATAAGGGGTGCAATATGCACACCAAAAGCATGCATGTTCCATCCTCATCCTAGTTCCAATTTTTCAAATTTGTTTTCTATATTCAAAGTTATAAATATATTTTTTATATCTTTAGTTTTGGATGGACAATTATAGGGTGCAATTACCTAATTTAGTAGGGGCACTCATGCATGTGGATTCCCTACTTAGCGAAGGGTGTGAATCTCTAGGTGGGTGCACCTTAATTTGACTCACTTATTCATGCAAGCAATATGAACTAAGGTTAGATTTCACACTATGGAATTTTTGTCCATGCATTTATATTCATTGTACCTCTCTTATTACTAGTTTATAAAGGGGAATTAAGGAAAACCACTTTATGGTCCAAGAGTTGAGTTTTGAGCTATAGATCTAGCTTTCTATTTCAGATTTAATATAAAATCAATGATGATGTTTTGAGTCTTTATATTAGAATTTTTGTTGTTTTAATTATCAATGTCATGTGTTTGTAGGTTAAAGTAATCTATGCCCTATACAAGTTTCCCACCTTTAAAAAGCATAGAGGAGGAGAAAAATCTTACCATCATCAACAATATGAAGAAAGGAAACAATAAGGGAGGACCCAAGAATGTTTGAAAAGGGGAGAAAGGGGATTCTTATTTCTCTAATTAGGGAAAGAAGGTCCTTAACCATATCAAGTGTTTCAAGTGTAAGATATTTGGTCACTATGCTTCTCAAGATTATCCAAGATTGAGACACTCTTATTCATTGTCTTGTCCCTTTCATCTAACACCATTTTTGGTGTTGGATGGTGTGTGGACAATGGAGATTCCAAACATATGGACTCTAATGATAGGGCCTTTAGTAAAATTCAAGAGTTGGAGGAAGGCATGCAAGTAAACTTCATGATGATCCCACATATCTAGTAGTAGGAGTGGGATCTATCTCATTGCATATTCCATCAAGTGATATGATTGATCTTACTAGTGTTTTATATGTACCTAGTTTAACTAAGAATCTCCTTTGAATTTTAGTAATGATGGACTAAATTAGGATTTATTATTGAGCTTGATGATTATCATGTCCTCGTGTGAAAGATATGCTTAGATCCTGATTGGTTTTTGGCCAATGGTATTTGAGAGGGTGGTGTGTACAAGATGAAAAGAGATCACGTGAGAGCCCTAGTGCATGAAAATGATAACTTGTGTGAGATTTCACACAAGAGGGTAGGTCTCTTGCACTATGAAGTGTTTCCAATATTGAAGGACATAGTTCAAGGATTGTTGAAATTCAAGGTTAAGAAGAAAGTAAAGTGAAAGGGATTTGTACTCAGCAAGCATGTGGAGGATTATTTTCCTAGAAGAAAACATAGGTTAAAATAAATTCTTTCCATCCTCCTTATTAGGTAAAATATAGTATGTTTAATTCATTGATCATTCCTATAGGAAGTCCTAGGTTTAATTTAGGAAGACCAAGGTTGGGGTCTTAGGTAAGTTTCATCTGAGGATCTTGTAGAAAATCAAATAAGAAAGAAGATTAAGATGATAAGTTCTAAAAATGGAGAGGGTTATACATTTGAGGATTTCAACACTTTTTATAAGCAAGTAGAAATTAAGCAGGAGTTAATAACACCATAAAACCATTAGTAGAATGGGGTTCTAAATAGGAATAACACATCCATGATTGAGACAATCAAATCCATGATTCATGATCTAGATATACTCATGTGTCTCTAGGAATAAGCATGTATTACAACTATCTACAATTTGAACATGTGTCCTCATATTTTTGAAGGAAATGAAACTAGAAGAGGAATTCATGGGTGAGAAGCCTTAAGTAGCACATATTCATGCTTACAATTGCCCCATCTATATTCATATTCCTAATGAGAAAATGACTAAGTTGGAACCTTCTAGTTATAAGGGTATCTTTGTGGGTTACAATGAAACCTCTAAATCTTACAAAGTCTACATTCCATATTTAATGGAAGGAAATTGTGAGAATTTTTTTTTAAGTTTGATGAGGATGCATGGACCTCCAAGTCTCAGGAACCTCTAGTAGATATTGAAGAGGCAAATGAGTTTATTTCCCCAAATGTTGTTCCTTGTATTTCATAAAAAAAATATATTTAGATCAATAAGCTCTTGGAAGTGTAGGGGATGATTATTTACCATCCAATCCATCTAGAAAACCTATGCACCTTATCCAGACATTATAGTATGTAAAAAATAAAGTTGGAGCTCCTATGACCTTATTTTTGGTAAGTTATCCTTACAAGAAAATTTTGAATTTTATGGCTCTAATATCATCCATCATTGATGTAGAACCTTTTAGTTTTGAGGATATATTAAATTATTATGTTTTGCAAGATGCCATAGTGGAGGAATACAACTCCATTATGGAAAAAATGGCTTGTGGGAGATTATGCCTATATTAGAGTGGAAGATAATGATTGAATCTAGGTGATTGTACAAGGTTAAGAATGTAAAATATGGTAGCATAGATATATTCAAAGATTGGTTTGTGGCTAGAGGGTTCTCCTATAAAGTGGTAGTTGAGTATGAGGAAAATTTCGCTCCTATCTCTAGGTATGACTCAATGAAACTCATTATGTCCTTAACATTAGTCTTTGGTTGGAGTTTATATTAAATGGATGTAAATATAACATTTCATAATGGTATAATTCAAGAGGACATGTAAATATATCAACAAAAAAGATTTGAGGTACATGGGCATGAGACCCATGTTTCTAAGTTGAGGAAATCCCTTTATGGGTTCAGGGAAGAACCCTGCACATGATAGTTTTGGATCAATGAGTATATTTCAAGTTTATATTTTGATCAAGGATTTTCATGGAATCTCATCTACTTGCACTGAGTATTTTGGATGTGCTCAATGAAGTGTGTTGCTTTGTTAACATATTTTCTATGTAGATACAAAAGTGTTATAGCCCTAAAATTCCCTACCTATGCATACATGGCATTGGCCTTTCTACTTGCACAATTTGCCAAATTACTGCTGAGGATCTCTCTTTAATTTTATTTTTTTTGGAGCATGTACACATCGTATTGCACTACTGCCCACATACATACTCTAGTTGCATACTAGACAACCCATGTACATACACTAGTTTCACACTAAACAACCCGCATTTACCTCCAAAAGTTGCAAAAAATAAAAAGTTGCAAGGAATTTGGCGGAGTTTATGGGCTATCGAGGGTTTCCCAACCAATTCACCCATTGTGGCTCGTTCCCAAACTAAATAAATATCATTTTTTCATATAAAAGGAGGTCTTGGGGTCACATTACAAAATCAATCATTAGAGCAAAGAAACTATGCCAAAATCCCTTCCCCTTTTAGCCCAAGCTTTGCATCCCTTATTGAGATTTGGCCTGAACATTCCCCCTCCATCCCTCTTCCTATAAAATACCTTCCTTACTTCCCAATAAGATCAGTTGATTATGAGAGGTATTATGGGAATGATGCACTTGGAGTAGTAGTAAGAGGAGCCTAGACCAGTTTCACAAAGCATCTGCCAATGAGACGGTTGTAACTTTTGTAATCTTCACATCTAAATAAAAGAATTTTGTTTCTATCCCAAATATTGTGTTATTATGCTTATTTTATTAATGCATTCACATTTGTATCTGAAATCTAACACTGATAAGTAGAGATATAGTATCTTGTAGTTTTTTTGTCGTAATTGTTTGCAGGTCAGTTTTGGGAGGAGTCCAACAGTCCAAGAAACTACAAAGGAGAAGGAGGTCTACATCAATCTAAAGGACCTAGGGTACACCCTCTTTTCCTTCTCTTATCTTTTAAGGTTATATTGTTTGGGATAGTTTATAAATAGGATTGTCTTTTAAGGGAGATAAATTCTCTGCCTATACTCTGACCCAATATAGTAATAGGGGAATTTTCCCCACTAGCAGAATTGGAAACTCCACTGGGGAGTCTCTCTAGGGTGTTAGAGGGAGTTTTTAGGTTTTAATTAGCTTCTTTATTTCCTTTTGATTTTTTATCAATTTTACTAAGTCTTTTAAGGGTCTTTGATCACCTGCAAGGTGCCTACCAACTTTCCCTACCCAGTCAGTCTGCTTAGTCTTTTTCTTTTTGAAAATATCATAGGTGTACACGCTCTGCTTTGGCTAAGCCCACATACATACGTAGTCTTCATAGTAGATAGATTGCATACATACACAGGTTGTTGGTGCAACAACTTGCATCTCTGTATCTTGAAAGTGTATTTAAAAAAAAAAAGTTTTCTCTTTCCTGACAGAAGTTTTGGGCTTCTTAGGGCTTTCTTAGACTTTACAGAGTCTTTGTTAGTGGCTTTGGCTTGGGTCAAAGATTCAGTTTTAACTTGTTTCTTGGTTTTCTTTTGTTTACCCTAGAGGTTTAGAGTGAAATGTCAAGTTTTAGATACTCCTTAGGTTTCTGTCAATCTTGGGTTTTGTTCTATTTGTCCTGTTTATGCTTAGAAAAATGAAAAAAAAAATTAGTTTGGTTTTTCTTGTTTAAAGCATTTCAAAAAATCAAAAAGAATTTTTGCATTTAGTTTGGTAGCGTAGCATAGGTTGTTTGTTTGCAAAATAAAAGAGTTTTAGTTTGAAAGTTCTTTCTCTCTTTCCTGAAAAGTATAAGTATTTTTCCATTGTGTAACGAAGCACTTTCTTAGGAAACTTTTAGTTATGAGATCTTGAAACATTAGGCTGAAAATTTGATATTTACAAAGATTTTACAAGCTATTGCTTTAAATTCGAAATATCTAATTTGTTTTTTTCATATAAATTCTCTAAAGTTATCTTCGTTTTCGTCTCTTCCAAACACCACTAGTTGCATGACCACATACATTGCGTAAATCAATCCCATAAAATTAATTCTTAACTTAAAATCTATTAGAATTTTTGTTTGTAGGGTTCACCGACTAGTTTAGGCTTTTAGGTCCTTGAAATAGGTGTGAAGAGGAAACTCTTCAAGGTCATTTAAAACAAACATTGGAGTCTGATATAGGGAGTGTCTTAAGTCTAGTTTCGTAAGAGTTATCTAACACCACCCTCTAACACAGGGGCTAAACATGATGTCGCATAAGAAAAGGCAGAGGAGATAACCCCTCCAAAGGTGGACCGAGCGTAGTGGGGATTGTATATTGAGGGTCTTTCTTGGGAGCAATACTAATTGCATTTGCCTATGGAACCTCATGGACCTTAAATTCATTCAAGATCCTCAATTGTATTCCAGACCAATTTATTTTGGCACCATTGAAGGTCTTTGGACTTGTTATCTTGCTCATTACGATCAATCCAACTGTTGATTGTACCCACCTGGTGACTCGCTGCAAGATGGAAAATTAGTTTCCTATTTTTATGAACTTACACAGGTGACTATGGGGGTATACCACGGTACCTAGGGTGAACGTTAGATTGTGCTTTGTAGATTATACCTGGAGGGTGCTTCCATGTTTGAGTTTCACTTGCACTAGTAAGTTTCTCTAGTGTTGATTGGCATAACTGTCCTTCCCACTAGTTAGTTGTCTTCTTGATTTATCTTTAGGAACGTTTAGTCTATGCTCTATGATTCATGCTAGTCAAACCTTACTATGTCATTTGATCATTTCACAAGGTGTAAGATCAACAACTCTTCCAGTTGTGTAGGATTCAAGGCCTATCGCCAGTTACCTTAGAGCCATCTCCACCACTATTGAGGCACATGATAGTTCAAGAAGGATTGTTTGAAGTGACCAGGCCATAGGAAACTATACTTGAGCCAAATCTAAGAGAAGACTTTCTAGCCCCGAAGGAATCCATTGTTTCTAACCTAGAGACTGAATGTTTTAGGCCAACATATTCTCCGATCACTGACTTATCGCCACCACTTTTAATTCATATAGTGCCCCCGAGGTGACTTATCCTGAACGCTAGTTCATTCAGTAAGTGGTGATGGAAGAAAATGCTTCTACTTCATTAGGGAGTCCTTGTACTCCTGTTATGACTACCATTGGAGGGGGCATTGTACCTCCTCCCCCACCTCCTCTTGTCAGGATCACAACTGTCCCAACAACCACGACTTTGGGCATTGGTTTGATTCCTTTGATGGATTCAACCACTATTCCTTTCATTCAGAACATGACACGTGATCCCTTCTCATACGAGATGCCCGTTTCTTACTAAAAATCAATTTTTACTTACACTACTGTACAGACCATGGGTCTAGGGGCAGGGAGCTCTAACTCTCCTTCGCAAGGATCCATCATGGGCACCACTGCCCCATTTAATGCTATTCCTTATGGAGGGGGTGATATACCTCCTCTGTCCCCTTCACATGGTGGTACATTTCAGTAGCCAATCAGGCCTAACGCTAACTATAGTTTGTTCAGTGGAGGAAGTCTCAGACCTTCATCCTACACAACAATGATGGGATCAATGTTGTTCTATTTGTTTGGGAAGGTTGGAAATAACACTTTTTCTTCGTCTTCTTTCTCGATTGGGGGAAACCCCATATTTAGTCAAAAAAACACCATGCAAGGTGACATTCCTTCATAGGGAGCGATGACAGAAGTATACTCCACACAAGGTCTTTGGAATCCTTGGCAGGGATCGTTTCCCTTGCAAGGGATGTTGGTTGGGGGAAACCTATTCAATACTCAATGGAACCCCAGGAAATGTTTAGTACCTATGCTAGGAGGGTCGGATGGGGGCATCCCCAACCAAGTCCCTTGGAACACTGCATAAGGAGCAATCCCTGCGCAAGCTATGTCATCTAACTTTGGGATTCAGTCAATGATGCAACAACAGATGAAATTTACTTTTTCTAGTCAAGGCCACGATTTCTACCAAGACCTTGGCCAATAGTCCAAATTTTTCGGGAAACCTGGTGCCAGTCAAAATCTAGGTCCCTCTTTTCATATAAATACTTTGCAACCAAAACTACCCTTTATGGCAACCCTGCATTTTCTAGACTTGCTGATATTGTTAAATGAACCAATTTGTCATGATCCGCATTGGCCCCCCATGCTAACTAAGTTTCTTTCTGACATCCTGAAGTTTGAGGGCAAGCCTAGCGAAGATCCAAGTGATTACATGACTACCTTTCACTTGTGGTGTTCATCGAACTCGTTGAAAGATGAATTCATTCATTTGCACCTTTTTCAATGCACTCTTATAGGGAGTGCAACAAAATGGTATATCGAGCTCGACAACTCAAAGTACTCTTACTTTAATGACCTGGCTATGTTTCTCCTAAACCATTTCCAATTGCCAGTGAGATATGATGCCAACACTGATTTGCTGGCCAACTTCGAGCATACTAAGGCTGACCATATCTCGGATCATATCTGAGAATGGAGGCAACAAAAGAGCTTGATTAAGGTGAAGGTCCCTCCTGCATTCTTGTTGGAGTGGTTCTTAAAGTATTTGGTGCCTTGTGTATCCAAAGATGAGGCAACGTCTGGGGTTTTTTCTGAGGAAGAGGCTATTATGATAGCCCAGTAGCTAGAATTGATTTACTCTAAGTCTAGAATGATTTACGAGATCTTACCCAATGTGCCATGATCAAATATTGATAAGGCCAAACAAAATTCTAGGCCCCACGCTGACCGCATAGTGGGATCAACACAAAGCAATTCCACTGATCTATTTTCTAATCAATTACACCAATTATCGATTCAATAGACTGTGTCCATATAGAATCCTAGTTTGGCTGCCCCTGCGACCTAGACGTCGGATGTACACAATGTGAAATTGACAACTCCCAAGGCCAACCAACAGACTGAGGGAAAGAAGAAATATAAAAACAAGAAGGGTAAGGGGGATAAAAATGCTTCTAACAATGCTGGCGAGGGAAAAACTGAAAATAGGAAGGAGAAGTTTCCATGTAATCTTTTCACGGACGACCACTTAACTCACCTATTTCCTCGGCTTGTGGAAGCCCATAACATACTAGCACAAAAGAAACCTATTGTGTTGACAAAGCCTTTTCCACAAGGAAAAATATGGCTCATGATTCTACATCCATGAGTGCAGTTGGGTGTAGTCAGGGACCCCCTGCGCCTAATCATAACAACCCAACCACAAATATTTACATGATGAACATCGAGGCTCATTTATCAACCAGGACACATGACTACATAATGTCAGAATCTATTGAGAAGGGAAAAGATGCCTCCAACCCATTGACTTCTCTTCAAATCAAGAAGACAGTGGGAGAGAAAATGACTTGCATCCCTAAAGGTGCGTTTAAGAAGGATTCCCATAACCCAAACATGAGGGCTACTTAGAATTAATCCATCGTGGAGGATCTAGAACAAACCCCTTGTGCAATTTTTTCTCTAGAGGTTCTTCAGAGTTTCGCCTCATAGAGAAAAGCTTTGTTGTCTTCCTTTGGAGCGACAAAACCTAGTAACTCGGGAATGATAATTTTTGATCCAACTAACCTTAAGCCTCGTCTTCCTCACCATGTCTCCTTTCATATAGTAGAGGCATACACCATGAAATCATTGACATGGAACATTTTAGGTACAGTGGTTGATTAGGGTGCCTCGACTTGCATAATGTCATTGGCATGTTGGAGGGCCATTGGATAGCCTGAGTTGTCTCTGTCACCTATGTTGCTTATGACTTTTGAAGACCGGTCATTTAGACCACATGGTATAATTCCTTCTTTCCCCATGTAGTTGGAGGGTACAACTGTGTGCATCGAGGTTGAAGTAGTCTATGCGCCTCTTGACTACAATATTTTGTTAGGATAGATTTGGACTTATGCAATGCATGCAGTTTTAGCCACTATTTTTTGGGTCTTATGCTTTTCGCATGAAGGTTGGATTATAATCGTCGACCAGTTGTCCTTCTCTCATCTTGACCCTTCATCGAGGGATTCCATGGTCTCGATGATTGATAACCCTAAACGATTCCTATCAATATCTCCAAAACCCCTGGCATCGTGGAGAATGTCTTCGTTGGAGCAAATTGATCCCTCGAAGAGATTTGAATATATGTTGAGTTTATTAAAGAGTTTCATGATGTTTTTTCCTGGTCTTATGAGGAGATTCTAGTCATCAACCAATGAATTGTTGAACATGAAATAAAAACTTACCCTGATGTCAAATTGGTCTAACAGAAGCTTTTCAACTATAAAGCTAAGGTGGATAAAATCCTCAAGGATGGTTTCATCTACTGAATGCAACTGAAGGAATGGGTATCATACCCGGTTCCTGTCAACAAGAATCAAGGCATGATTCACATTTGTATGGATTTGTAGGATTTGAACAAAGGTTTCTTGAAAGACAATTTTCTAACCCCGTTTATTGATCAGATTGTCGATGAGTGTGTTGGTTGCGACGTATTTTCTTTCATGGATGGTTTTTTGGGATATAATAAAATTTAAATAAAACCCGAGGACCAACATAAAACAACTTTTATTTTTCCTTGGGGTACCTTCACGTATCGAAAGATTCCTTTTGTCCTAAAGAATGCTGTAGCTACTTTTCAGTGAGCCATGTCATTCACTTTTTACAAACTCAAACACATAGTCGAGGTGTACCTAGATGATATAGCATCACTTTCTTGCAAGAGATTCAATCATCCCTCCCATTTATGAGTAATATTTGAACGATGTCGCTACTATCTGATTCACTTGAATCCTAACAAGTGCAGTTTTTGTGTGACATCGGGTCATTTATTAGGTTTCATCATGTCAAAAAAACAATTCATGGTCGATCCTCTTAAAGTTGAGGCGATAGTTTAATTGTCTCCCTCGTGCACAATACCCCAGCTTCAGAGTTTACAGGGGAAAGTGAAATTTCTTCAATGTTTTATCACTAATTATGCCGATATTATGAAAGGGTTTAGGTGTCTTTTGAAAAAGGGAGTCCCATTCTATTGGGACAAAGAAACTCAACTCTCTTTTGATGTGTTGAAATGCAATTTGACGTCTTCCTCTCTGCTTAGGCCTCTTTATTATGGAACAAATTTCCTGTTATATGTGGTTTTTGCATAGTCCACCATCAACATGGTCTTGGTACAAGCAGATGATTCACTTGAGGAGCATGTTATCTATTATATTATCCGAGTCCTAGTGGGACCAGAACTCAACTACTCGCATGTTGAGAAACTCACTTTGGTAGTTGTTCATGCTATCCAATGGTTTCATCACTATATATTACTTCACAAGACCATTTTCATTGCCATCATCAATCCCTTTCAATATGTGTTAACGCGATGTGTCATCGGTGGAAAAATCAGTTTGTGGATAGTTATTCTCCAAGAATTTGTCTTGGATTTTGTTTCGACGAAATCTAAAAAGTCCTTGGTCTTCATTGAATTAATTTTGGAACTGTCGGTCGAAAGTGGTGATGTTTCACCTGAAGATTCACCAATTAACAGAGCTATTTTTCCGATTACATCTTCAGACCTATGGTATAGAGATATTCTTGTGTATCTTCATACTTTGAAGTGCCCCTGTTCTTCTTCTCGCGATGAGCGTTGATGAATACGACACCAAACGTGAAGTTATCTTATCCTTAATGAAATTTTGTATAGTTGAGGTGTATATTTCATTCTTCGATGATGTATTACTCACAAAGAAGAAAATATAATTTTGAACGACAGTCACACTGGAGCATGTGGCGGTCATCTATTTGGGTTGGAAAGAACCCAAAAGATTCTTCACGCAGGATATTTCTGGCCCTCATTAATCAAATATTATGTTGAGGCAGTCAAGTGTCACCCGTTCCATATATTCTGTCGGAATATGCAGGCACACACTGCTCCTATGTTTATGATCATTGATGTCGGACCCTTCACCAAGTGGGAGATTTATTTCACTACATGTTACCTGAATTCTTATAGGGGGCATCGCTATATCATCGTAGTGGTAGACTACTTCACTAAGTGGGTCAAAGCTATGCTGACATTTAATGATGACGGAGAAATCGTTGCCATTTTCATTTTCAATCAAATAGTAGAAAGATTCGGTATCCCAAAGGAGATTGTCACTGACCGTGGTAGTCACTTCCAGAATAAAATGATGATTGAATTAACATTAAAGATTGGGTTTAAATAGGAACATTTGTCAACCTATTACCCTCAAGAAAATGGTCAAGTAAAATATGTGAATAAGTCTCTCAAGACTATTCTTCAACGGGAAATCAATTAGGCCAAGTCAAATTGGCATTTGATGTTATATTCAACGTTATGGGCCTATCGAACTTCTGTCAATATTGCTACTGGTTTTTCACCTTTCCAACTTGTCTATGGGTTGGAAGAAGTCTTACCCATTGAGTGTCATATCCCTTATTTAAAGTTGGCAGTGCAACTACTGCCTGACACCACACTACTTGAGGAACATCTTCTATATCTTGAGCAACTCGATGAGAAACGTTATGATGCAACCTTGGCTAATGAGACTCATAAGAAATGAGCCAAGTGTCAATATGATCGGTATGTTCACCCTTAAATTTTCTCTGAAGGCAATCTTGTCCTGGTCTACGACCAAGAAAAGGATCCCCTGGGGGCAGG
>CBVK0100455672.1:0-13419 GCA_900067695.1 Picea abies
TGTCACCTTGTGTGAGACCCTAAATATTGTGGCTACTAAGGTCACCAACTCGTAGTCAACCCCTGGGCGGGAACATTCGACAGTCCATTCGAAACGTATGGGCAGGATAACCAGTCCAAAATCAGCTTGAAAGGCTCCCACACATAATCGTGGGTATACCTTCCAGTGACCCCCAATATACGATCTGACCACTACAAACATTTGGGCCACGGAGGGATAATCTCCGTAACTCACCTGAATGCGACCTCGTGCATAACCCCTATGTGAGAGGGGGATCCCAACAAGCCAATACGACAATTGGATTTGACTCTCCCTACCACAAGATACTAAGTTTGTTCAATAGCTTTGGAAAGTTGTCCTTTCAACCTATTCCAAAGCCCTACACCTTAAACTAATGTAGGTTTGCTAACAAAGATGTAAAAATTATGATAAATTTTAGTTAAGCATTGATTTTAATGGCTGTTGTTTACTCAGAGGGTGTACGAAAGTGAAAATGATGGAATGATGACTCATTTCCCAAAAATATTCATGAAATATGATAAGCAATCATTTATTTTCAATGAACACCTATTTAAGGGAAAGAGGAAGAGTCATTTTCACTATCAAACACTCGACAAGGAATGCCCTCAATCCATTTTGTTCTCAATCAAATCCAATATGATGCTACAACATTTCAGAAATGCAAACTAATATGCAAACTAATCATTAAGATGTACTTTTGTCATTTTCATGCGAATGATGATCAATTCAATGAAAAACTTGTCCTGCCAACTACCCTTTCAGATCAAGGAGATTCAGACAAGAAAACGCAGATTTCGCACAAACAACACACCATTTTGCAATCAAACAAGAGAAAGAAAATAAAAAAATGCAAAAGGAAGGAGAAAGAGATTGGATCAGATGACCTCAAAGAACCAAATGAGAAGATTCATAGACTTCTAATGTCCTTCACTAGATTTCCCGCTCAGTCGGATAGGAGAGAAGAAAGCGGGGGATCGATTTCAAGCTCTCAACAGCAAAAACTCAAAAAACATGAAGAAGAGCATAAAATATGAACAAAAAGGTGTTTACTTCTCAAGAGGAAGCATGTCAAAGGTCAAAGGAAAAGCATTGAATCACAAAGTAGCGCAGCAAGTGAAAAAACAGGATTTGGACCTCCAAAAAATGCAATTTTTGAAGAGATTTTGGGAAAAAAAGGGATGGCGCTCTAGTATAAGGGCCACCAGAGTGTTATAAAACTTTTTCTAGTAGCCTAAGGGAGAACTGGTGCTTTGCTAACAAGGCAGGGGAGCACTGGAGTCCTAAATCTCAGAAAAAGGTCCAAAAATCCAAAATTTCAGTCAAATTTTGACAATCAGGCTGAGTGTGATGGGATAAAGAGTCAATCAACAAGTGAAATCAGATATGAAGGGGTGAAAAAGGTTGGAAAACAACCAAAGGGAAAGACAAGGACTTATGAGGAAAAATAAAAACCAAAAGTTTCGATTCAATTCTCCCCAGCGGAGTCGCCAGTTTCTGTTGAAGGAAAATCTCCCTGCGGACAGGTAGATCTCCTCAAAGAGCTAGAATCTTAACTCTAAGACATAAAATGATTATCATGGTCCCTGAATTCCTTTTAGATCTAGTTGGACTAGTGTGTGAAGAGGAAGGAGAAAAGAAGTACCTTTTGCTGGTGTTTGTCCCTGCACGCTTCGAATTGAGCTCCAATCTTTCGCTCCTCAATAAGCCCTGTAGACAAACAAAGTACGACTACTTCCTACTCTATCAAGATTAGTCCGAAATAGGTCTATCTACTAAAGAGATAAATTCATGTGAGATTGAACATGAATTATAAAGAAACAGGACAAGCAAATTATATTAATGTGAACAAAACATTGCTTACAACCAAAGATGAATTGCAACAGTTTTGCCAAGTCCTCCTTGTCTAACCCTTGCTCAAAATATCCACGATCTGAATGACGATAGCTTCATTGATTTCTCCCTATGATATCATAGGTCTCTTACCTCCAAAATATCTCTATTCCATCACCACTTATAAGATCATAAGTTTGGTGTGATTCTCTCTTTTCCTGTCCTCTTTCACCATGAGAAAGCTTGCTTATATAGCCTTGGAGAGGCTTTAACCACTTGACATATCCTTGGGGAAGTTGAGGATTTGCCTCCTTCAGTTGAGGATCTTCCCTATGATCATGGCTGGATTGGGAATTCGAATCCAACTTCCTTTCAAGAATGAAAGGATCCTTCCCCCATTCATCTCAACAACTTAACCACCGCCCAGAATAGGTAGCGCTCCCTCAAAAGGGACATCAGAGCGCTGTAGCACTCCCCAGTAGGCTTAAGGGGGGTGCCAACACTCCTAAATACACCAGCAATCCCTCAAAAGGGCCAAAGGAGATTTATAATGCTCCCAGAGAGTGTAAGGGGGAGCGCTAGCGCTCCCAGAAGAGGTATAGGGGAGCGCTCTCCTCCAAAAACTCATTTTTTGAGGTGCTTTTTGATGGTAAAAGGTTTGTAAGCCTGCTGACTCATTTCTCCTCTTCCAAATCAAGTGTTTGAGGTGTTTCAAATGTCCTTCTCATGTCGTTATAGGCACGACATAGGCATGATGGCAGCATGCTTTCTTTAACACTTGAGACACTTGTGAGCAAAAAGCGACACTTGCGACACTTATAATGACGACACTTGCGACACTATCGAAGTGAGTAATTTATATGTGTAATAGTAAGGATCCATTTTTGTTGGATTGATGATGGTGGATGAATTTATCCAATGAAATCCAAACCCCACTGTTGAAAAGTAGTTTCAATTGATATCGGTTTCAAGGGTAAAGGCAACAATTTCCTTTTTCCTTCAAAAATTTGACAGTTATGACATGATGTAACTTTCTTATGAACATCTACAGATAAGGTTGGCCAGTAAAAACTAGCTCTTAGGATTTTGTTGGCAGTAGTATTCTAGTTCAAGTGTCCACCACAATATCCTTCATGAAATTCCTGCATAAGTTTATCTGCCTCATCTTTCAGTAATCAATTTAGTAAAATTCCACTAGCATCCTTCCAATAGAAATTTCCATCTAAAATACAAAATTTCATAGCTTTGAGTTTAAGAAACCTAGATTTAGTCTTGGTCAAACTGGGAGGAGCTTGTAAATGATGTAAGACAAAAATTAGGTTTGCGTACCAGTGAGAGGTTGCAAAAGCCTATGTTACTTATGGAGTCACCTACTCTTCTTGTTCATCTAGTGAAGCTAGAAAATTTATATCCAAAGCATGAAAATTAGATTCAACCATTAATTTAGCTAATCTCTAACCTTTAATGAGTTTGGTAGGTTTGATTTCAATATCATATTCAAGGATAGTAGCAATCCATTTACCTCTTTTCCCATCAGGATTATTTTGGTTCAAAATGTCTTTCACCACAGAGTTTGGAACATAAACAATTATATGTGAATGAATAATGTAGACTCTAAAATATTTGATTGCTTTTACCAAAGTGAATGCTTGCTTTTTCTATGATATTGTATTTCAATACAACATATCTTAAGGCTTTAATAAATAAAGAAATAGGTAGTTCATGGCCTTCATTATTTTTCTACAAGAGTATTGCTACAATGGTATGTTCGGAGGGAAATGAGAAAATGAGGAAATATTTTGTGAAATCGGGCCTAATCAAAAGAAGAGCTCGTGTTAAGGATTATTTTACTTGATCAAATGAATGTTTTGCCTTTGTAGTCCATTTTATTTTTGTGTCTTTCTTCAACATGTTTGTTATATTTCTTAGAAATTATGCTAGATTAGGGATAAATATCCTTAGAAAATTTATTTTTCCAATGAAAGATTGAAGTTCTTTTATATTCCTAGGATGATCTATATTTAGAATAGCTTCAATTCTGCTGGGATCAATTTTGATTCCATCCTTTGAGATGATATGTCGTAGCAATTTTCCTTCTTCTAAGCCAAATAATTTTTTCTTTGGGTTGAGGAAAATTGCAAATTTCCTCCATTTTTCAAAGACTCTTTTCAGGTGGATCAAATGTTCTTCATCTATTTTTGAAAAAAAAGTGACATCATCAAGGTATATAACTATGAACCTACCTAGTTCATCCACAAAAGAAATATCCATTTCTCCTTGAAATGTAGCTCCAACATTCATTAAGCCAAAAGGAATTTTCACATACATGAAAGTACCCCAAGGTGTAGTAAATGTTGTTTTTTCTTGGTCTTTAGTCTGGACTAAAACTTGATTGTAACCAAAAAAACCGTTTAAGAGAGAAATTCTACTAGACCCAACCACCTTCTACAAAATATGATCCATTTTAGGCAAAGGGTAGTTATCTTTGAGAGAGACTCTATTAAGATTTATGAAATCAATGCAAAGTCTAATTTCTCCACTATTTTTTCTAGTTGGAACTAAATTTGATACCCATTTAGAAAATATTAATGGGACAATGATCTTAGCATCATACATATTATTGACCTCTTTTTCAATCAAAGGCATCAACCTCGGGCTAATTCTCATAAGTTTCTGTTTAAAATGTTTTTGGTCTTCTTTTATAGGAATTTTATGATGTATAATGCTGGTGTCATAAGATTTCAAAACTTCATAAATCCATGCAAATACGTCTATGAATTATTTGAACAAGTTTATGTACTTCTGCTTTTGAGCAGGGGGTAAAGATTTAGATAGTTTAATCATTTTTATCTCTTGTTCAGTTCCTATGTTGTAGTCTTCAACTTTAGCTCCAGTAGGTTCAATTTTAGGCTTTTTGGCTACATCATTAAAATCAAACAACTCCTCTAAGGGGACTAACCCCCAAGAAAAAACATTATCATTCAATTGCAATATTTCCATTTCTTCTTGTTTTTGATTTATTTCTTTTGATTCTATCTCATCCACAGTTTCTCCTTCATCATCAAAATCTACATCTATATTGGCACACTCAAATTCATTCTTTGATTGTAAAAAATTTCAATTTTTTCATCATTTCCAAAGACTTTACAATATCTGATGTTATCTGGGACAACTAGTATGTTCTTTACTTCAACTGTGTATTGGTGACTAGGACGAAAGGGTATTTTGTAGCTACTTGCTGAGGTAGCCAAACCATCATCTAAAATTTTCTGGTTTATGGGAATGGTTGATAAGTCACACTCAATAAAGCATTCGAGAAAATCTAGGACAACATTCCTCTAAGATCTCAATATTGGGTGTTTAGAAGAGTTTTTACCTTTGATTTGTTTTATTATCAGTTCAGAGCCACCATGAATTGGAATTATTTTGGCACCAAGCTTCTTTAAAAGTTGTAACCCTAGGCTTAAGGATTCGTATTCAGCTATATTTTTGGTACATTTGAAGTTTGGATTATAGGAATGCCCTTCTGAGTGGTTGGTTTTTCAATTTGAGACCCATACACTTTCCCCTGACCCTCCCTTACTAATAGCCCCATAAAAATCTAAGCTCCACAAAGTTTGATTTTGTTTATCAGGTTCCACCATAACTGTTTTGTCTTCTTCAAGAACTGTTTGGTCTTTGTTATCGCACAATTTGTAGGTGCAAGAAAGGCTAAAGAATAATAGGTCAAACTGGCGAAACAGGAACCTTCCCCACCCAATGTCACCACAATGGGGAGGCTCTTTCTATTTAGGGAGGATAGGCCCAGGGGAGACATCCCTGCTAACCTGGGGTTTTGAAAGGGCAAAGGATAATAGTACAAAGACAAATTTCCCCCTCACAGATTACCGTCAATTAGATAGTCCCGGCCAAATAGCCAATAATAGAGTATAACCAAAGAAAAGAAAATCACCTGCTTGAGACAACACAACAAGGAGACTAATACGTGCAATCTTGGTTAGTACTTCATAAATCAATGACTGTCTGATATTTAATATAAGTAGTTGAAAAAAGTAAATATTGACGAAGTCAATGTTTGCAAAATGGCAATGATAAATATGTCACTTGTCAATAAATACATGAATGATATGGCATCCAATGTAACAAATCAACACTCAATCCAATAAATGCTCTTAACTACCATTCAATTGCTTATAAAATGAAATGTTGTTTCATCAAGATGAAATAACCAAGGGTGATGTCAACATTCTAGGGTTAGTAGGTTAGGGTTTCGGTTTAAAATAAGTTTGAGAGTGTTTGGATTTGATTTCACTTCAACGCTGGAGGCTGGAGATCAGTGCCTTAGGGTTAAATGGAGTCAGAAAGTGAAGGATGCACAATTTGAAGGGGACAAGATTCTAAAGGGCTAGAGGGAAAGGTTTTAAGGTGTTTCTAGAGCAGGACCTCAAAGACGGAACCCTAGGGGAGAGAGGCTCACTCTGGTGTTGCAAAAGCAAGGTCTCGTGCTCTCTCCTCCTTCTTGGAAAATGGCTAGCTCAGATAAAGCACAAAAACAAGACGAGAGAGCTTAAAGAGGGAGAGTGTTTCTGCGACAAGGCTCTTTCTTCAAACGCTAAGGGAAAAAATGACCCTAGGTGTAGATAACCTAGGCCTAGGACGTCTCCCTTTCTTGGATTTCTAAAGGTACGACTATCATAGGGGAGAGAGAATCAAGGAGTGTAGCTATGACTAGGCTCTCTTCTTCTCTTTCAATGGCTAAAGGTTTCTCTATCAGGGGACATGAGACAAAGAACTAATTGTGTGTTTGTCCCCTAGGGTTTTGATTCAACAATATTTATAAGCAATATGCAAGAAATTTAAACTACAACCATTCAATAAGAGGTTTTGCAGAAAAAACACTTACAATTCATGAAGAAATAACCGTGCAAACCCTAGTTGTAACACCTTCCTTCAAGAGAAACACCATAAATGCCAAAAATCTCTTTCTTCAACAAGTGTGCATCACTTAGTTCAGCCAAAAACCCCAATAGGGTGCTAAAAATAAGACCTCACTATGAGTGAGTGATAATTGATGATAAAAATGAGAGTCAAAATCCTCAATATATGGTGTATCAATGACCTAATTTTACTTTTTAGGTCCAAAAAGGCCGACAAGGCCATAATGTCAAAATCATATTGTTTTTACATTAAATGCTAAGTAAAATTCCCTAATCAAGTGAAAGTGAGAGAAAAATCCCCTTTAAGGGAGGCGCTATCCCTTTCTAGGGCAATGGAGACACCAAGGAGCAAAACGTTAGACCCCCAGGGGCCTCTCCAAAATGCCACACATGCCACTGCTACCCAGTTTGCCTCCAAAAGCATCCATGAAGCTGGATGATGTCATGGTGAATATGGATACGTCCCAAGCCTTCCAATGCTAGCGTTCCACTGAAAATGGTTCATTACCCCCAGGTCTAGTCCTACCAGAGTGCCTCTGATGGAACATCCTCTTCCTCTTCAGTGAAAAATCCATGATCCATATCCATCCTGTCTCTAACCCCTGATGGGATCTCAACATCCATCTGGTGGGATCTTCAGCCCCATGGAGGTCCGAACTGGTCATCTCCCCTTGTGTACCAGTCCAAATGGTACCTATCTGTCGGGCATGGTCCTGCACATCAAAAGATACGCCCTACATGGGCTCATCAGTCACCGGGATCATAACAATGTTAATCACATCTCATCATCAATATTATTAAACATATGCATAAAAACCCGAATACATCAGTCAATAGCTCAAAGACATTACAAAAACCTGCAATACAAGATTGGAGAAAAAGACAAGACGACCTATTGGGCTAGTGTCCACAAGAAAAGGAAAGTTTCCAGGAGGATTTCATCCAAGCCATGTAAGTGAGGTGATGTGTCTAGGGGATGTCTAGATATGTGGGTGCAGTGAGGGCCAAGGATGCATAATGTTATCTGTGGGTGCCTTTGTAGAAGGTGAGTTGTACCTGTCATGGATGCATTTTTTCCAAGCCCGTTCTTGCCTTTATTCTTTTTCTTGCTTTATTCTTTTATTTGTTTTTTCTTCTTCTTTTTTCTTTTTTTATTCAAGGGCTAACCAGAGGACATGGCCTTGGCATGGTGACCAGAGCTGACAATGTTACCCACAAGTACTTTCACAGAGATGAGAAGGTTGGCTCATGATGAGACCCCCTTTCCCTTGGCCATACAACCAAAGGTCACTGCCCTGGCATGGTAACCAAATGGTGGCAATGTCATACTACTAGGTACCCATGAACCTAATAAGCTGGCTTGTGATGAGACCCCCTATCCTCTGACTAGGTCTTGTTTGTTATTTTCTGGGTCCCTCTTGTTTCTTGCTGAGAGGCCTTTTATTTCCTTCTCGAGGATCCCTGGGTGAAGCATCTCAAGGTTTCATTTTTAGGATTTTGTCTTTTACCAACTGCTTTTACCTTTTGCGCCTTTAGCCCCTTCTTCCCACGAGATAAGGTGCAATCCTATAGATAGGTCAACCCAATGCTCAGACAAGGGGAATAGGATAAATGAGTGGGAGATAAGATGAAACAGTGGTGCTATGATGGGAGTGGATGATGGCTTTTCAGAAATTCCCCCAGTGGAAAAATAGGACCTATGGGCACAGGCTTGCTAGGGCACCTTGTCAATCTCCCCAAGCATGGTCAAGTGGGATAATTTAAGATCCAAGTAGTTGTTAGAGATAAAAGGAATCAGATGCATATATTTAAAAGTTTTAATGATCAAAAGTGACACATACCATGATACCTAGACCAATTACCTCATGGAGCAAGAACCTCTTCTGATACAAGACCAAGCCGATGGTGATGGATGTTTTTGCTGTTGACAAGATAAATCTGATGGAAGAAGAAAAGGATAGGCCCTCCAGGGCCATGCTTAGGTCAATCCTTCTCTCGTTACTCCATGTCTAGGACTTGTGGGCCTCAAGACATCATCTCCTAGTTATCCCTAAAAAACATGGATAACAGTCTTCTTCAATGTTATAAACATCGTTTTATAAATTGGCAATTTGTTTTCCTATGTCTCCATCGTTGTACAAAATAAAAGAATCAAGGTATGAATGAACAAAATATAAGGGATAATTGTGTGGTTTATCCTGACTACTGACCATGTATTTCATCAGTGTTTCCCTATATAATATCCTCTGTTGACCAAACAATGGAATGGTAGCATAAGACATGTCCATTTGAAGTGTTCCTTCTAACTTAGCTCCACATGAGAAAGACAATAAAATGCCATATTTAGGAGGTATATCAACAACAACTATGTCCATTACCAAGCTCGTCGCTGGTATTTGTGCTAAAGTAACACACACATCTTTAATGAGACCTATGCATTTTACTTTGATTGAATCAAAAGAATACTAATATGTGTATGGTATAGTGATATTAAGTCCTAATTTTTCCATAACAGCCTTAGGCATAAGGTTGTGGGAAGCACCAGAGTCAATCATTGCATTGTGCATATTTTTGTCATGAATGTTTAAATTGATGTAGAATGGGGGTACAATTCCATTTTCTGGTTTTCCATCGACTTCAGGCCCAAATAATAGTTTTTTTTTTATCATCAACAACATTTGTTGTTCCTGTACCTTTCTCTATGTTCAGATCTTTTATCAGTTGCGATCTATATGCATTTCTATTCATGAGCTCCGTTAGAGGAATGGATATCTTGAGTTTTGCTAATTCATTTTCTATGTTGAATGATGCTTGAGTTTTATTTGGGTTAGTAACATCTTGTTTCTCACCAATTTCCTTTTGTGAAATATCTTTGGGCTGGCTGGTAGAGGGAATATTAGTTTGAGAAATATATTTTTTTTTGGTTGGAACTTCTGTGTTCTTTTTAGGAGGAATGTCAAGAATTTTCTTAGCAGATGTGTCAACTATCTTTTTAGTGGAATTATCAGGAGTTTTCTTGGTAGGATTATCAGTTGATTTCTTACTCAGATTATACTACCTATGGACCTCCATAATTGATTTTTCAAAACCTTGTTTATAATCTTCTAATTCCTCATGATCAATTTCAGTTTGTGAAAGCAGGAAAAGATCACGTTCTTCTTGAGTGAGAAATACAGAATCATTATCATTTATTCCCATCAAATTTATCTGAACATCATCAAGGTATTCAACTATTCCTCCCCCTTCATCAACGTAATTTTCTTGAAATGGAGGCCTAATCTGTTGATCTGGACCTCTTTGTTCTCTTTTTTCTCTTTGTCTTATTTGGGGTTGGTTTCTCTTGAAATTAGGATTCTTGATTTGGGGGCTAGGTTGATTTTATCTAGGAGGAGTCCTATCAGTGATGTCTAACCTGTCCATCATCCTTTCCATGGTTCTAACTAAATAGTCTATTTTAGCATCAACAAAAGAGGTATATGGTTCTTCTTTTATAGTTACTCTCCTCTATGTTCTCTATCTATCCCTCATAGCTAACAGATTGTCCTCTACACTCACAACATCTCTCTGCATCTCTTCCAAGGTTGTAGGGTTTCTTTCTCTCAATTTATAAGACAAGTCATCATCAAAACCATAAGGGAATTTAATCAAAGCTAAACCTTGAGGGGGTTTAATGTTCGTTGGAATTGCATTGTAAATATTGTTAAATATAGTGCAATAATCCTGCACACTTTCCCGAGGGGCTAATTTAATACTTTCATATTTAGATAAAATCTGAAGTGGATTTTTCTTAACTTCCCATCTATTAAGGAATGATTGATGAAAAACGGTAATGTCATTGAGACTAGTAGTTGGTAAGGCTTTGAACCATTTCCTAACTTCTCCATTTAAGCTTTGGGCAAACAATCTCATTTTGAAATCTTCCTCATCTACATATTGCAAGTAAAAAAATTCATTCATCTTATCAACATGTTGTTGTGCAATCATAGTTCCAGTGCCATCAAACAAAGGAATCCTAGTTTGATAGTCTTGGGGCATATTATGTAAAGGAGCAGCCAAAATGAGGGGAGCATATCTTGCTGCCATTATTGGTATATGAGGATGGATAACATATGAAGTTGTGGAAGGCGTAGATGCAGGAAATCCTATAATAGGCTGGATCACTATCTGTGAAGTTATTGGAAAGTAGTGGAAAATATGGAAGAAGCAGGACTGGTAGATGTAGGGTGAATCAATTGAGAATTAATAGAGGACACAGAAATGGCCAGGGTAGAGATTTCAAAAGATTGTTGAATATATGCTTCATGTAAATATTGATCGAAGTCTGATGCTAGATCTTGTAACTTTTCAAAATTTTGGAGGATTTGTTGATTAAGATAGGATTCAAGAGATTGTATTTCAGGTGTATGGGGTTGGAGAATAGCTTGATCTAATATTGTTTCATCCACAAAACTCTCATATTTGGTTATGAATAGACTATGCTCAAATGGTAGATCAAACTGAATATCCTGGATTATGACAGATTTATTTGGGAGAGAGGTTTCCCTAGGAGGGGGACTACTGCTCCCTTAAATTTTTGCTAAACTTCTTTTCCTAATCAATTTTTTAGGGTCATCTACAACTTTTACAGGTTCTGGATCGGGACGAGATCTGGTGTGAATTCTTTTTGGAGCCACAACTAAAACTTAAAAAAAAAAACATACTTAATTATTTACAAGGTTTACAACCTCTAAACATTTATTTATAAATATTTGAATATTTGATTTTCCAGAAATAAATTTTTCTTACTAGGGAAAATAATCTGTAGAAGTTGAAAATTTGTTCTTCCCCAGTATGGTTGCCACTATGTTATCACTCTGTAATTTCTAGAAGTTGTAGAATAAAGAACAAAGGTAACCACAAAACGACTTTGGAAGCTGGGATCTATCCCTGCCAACTTCAGAGAGGGATCTCTCTGTAAGATTTAGATTTGTTTAGATTTAAATATTTGGCTAGTTATGATAGTTCAAGATTTGTTTGTTTGTTTTGAAATGTTGGCTGGTTAAACGCATAAATAACCATTGGGCTATGGGTTCTGTCTCTTAAAATAAGGATTTTTTTTAGCTTTTTATAAAGTTTCTTCACAGGGAAATATAGTCAAACTGTTTGGATATGGTAAATTTAGATGAGGTGAATAGGAATAAATGAAAGGAATTCCATCAACTAAAAGAGCATTCAAGAATTCATCTTACTTAATTTCAGTTGAAAACATAGAAATCATTCAAAGATAGAAACATAGTATATTGAAATAAATTATGTTCATCAACCTTCTTTTGAATAATTAGGATTGGAAACACATAAAATGATAACAAAGAAAAGAAAACATAAACGGAGGTAGATGTAATTCACCAATAGTCTGAAATGAGAATCCTGTGAAAGAACCCTTTTTATTACTAATCCATTCGCTTGAATAATACAAAATAGCTTTCTTGGATGCAAAAATCAACCTAGAATACTTCGAAATGAGAATTATTTCTACATTTGTTTAAAAAAGATCCTGTCATAAATGATCATGATATATTTTAGGAATATCTAAACTAACTATATCTCTAGTTACAACAATATAGGAATCTTTCAGATTTGTTTGGATTTCGAGTGTTGATTTGATGGAAACTGTTGGTGATCTGTCCCTTTGACTTTTGCTTAGTTGTTGGTCCTTGCTGCTGGAAAGTAGAAACCATCTTTACTCAAGTAACTCACACAGTTTGTCCCATCTCTTTTTACTTGGGATTGATATTTTGAGTAATTTTCTGTAAATTTCATCCATCTCTGTGTATTTAGAAAAAGTGGGTTTGGTGATGAAAATATGTTTGATTTCATGTTGAATGTTCAACTAAAACTGCAATGTTTCCAGGAATGCTTTCCTAGTGATGCTTCCTTGAATTCCTGCGAATTTTGAATTATCTTTTGCCATTGTTTTTAATTTCTTGTTATAATCAGGCAATGTGATTAACTTGTCATTTAACATTAATAAACCAGGTAGTCCTTTCTTTTTTAGCACCTAAAAATTGCCGAAGAACCTCTACACACCTATGTCCTTAACCTAAGATTTTTCTTCCAATTGCAACATGAGGCCTTTCTTAGTTAGAACCTTTTTTATTTCCAGGATAGTTTCAATTTTTCTTAGTTAGAACCTTTTTTATTTCCAGGATAGTTTCAATTTTTTCTTCTATCTCTAACTCCTCTAACTCTTGTTTGTTTTTAGAATTTAGAAATATGATAAGATCTGTGGATTATGTTGGTTTTTCTCCCAATTATTCTTTAATTATTTTAATGGCTCCTCTAGCTTTTTGAATTAACTCATGTTACTCAAAGATAATTTGTATGGAGGGCCAAATATCTGTCATGCATTTATTTATGTCTATCCATATGTTCTCCTTAGCTTGGGATAAGGTATTAGCCATGGTTGTTTCTTTTCCTAAATGTTGTAGTCGTTGGCCGAGCCTATGAGATTTATGTATTTAAGCCTGAAGAATAAAATGGGGATGAATTTTCAAAATTTGAGAGAGGTTTTTGATAACAGGATGAAGAATAAAAACCTCTCCTATATATATATAAATTAAAAAACTTAAACTAATCCTAAGTTTAAAACCCA
>CBVK0100455686.1:0-11368 GCA_900067695.1 Picea abies
CATGGGTTTGAAACCACCATTTCACTTTTTACTTTTTCACATGCACCCTTTTTTTAA
Source organism: Picea abies (assembly GCA_900067695.1). Classification (NCBI taxonomy): domain Eukaryota; kingdom Viridiplantae; phylum Streptophyta; class Pinopsida; order Pinales; family Pinaceae; genus Picea; species Picea abies. The sequence goes on from CBVK0100455686.1 coordinate 58, forward strand.
TATATATATATATATATATATTGAAAATGTTGTGTGTATTGTAATGTTGCAATATCAGATTAATGACAAAATTAATCCTTTGACATCAATGAAAATAATTCCAACAATCTCTCCCTTTGTCATTGATGGAAATCCTCCAATGAAACACATAGTCCACCAGGCATTGAAATAATTATACAAATGTCTGCAACTCTCCCCTTGTCTACAACTCTCCCATGAATGGAAAGAAGTATCCCCATGTCTGCAACTCTCCCCCTTTGACATTAATGGAAAAGGCATGCTCCCCCTAAACTTGTGATTCTCCTTAATCATTTAGTGTCTCGGTGAGATGGATATTACTCCCAATTTCATGTCCCTTAATTTGTTCTAACTGCAAAAACTTCTCAAACATGGTAAAGCAACACTCCTAAAGAATTCTGAGCACTATCACCAACAATGCAAGATAATCAATCTACGTATCCAACATAAGCAGTAGTACATCTCCAACAATAGTTGAACATGGTTCAATTGGTCTCAACAAATCCAAGTTGATGCAACAAGAAAATTTGATTCAACAAGAAGACATCAGTTGGGTTCACATATCAACAACTTTAGGTATTCCCCCCTTGAGGGATCAATAAGTAGTAGTAATAGTTATTGTTGAAAATTTCAGTCGCGAAAAACCAAGCCAAAACTCAGTTGAAGAATACTCAGTCAAAATTCCAGTCCACTTTCATGTCGGGTTGATTCTCGATCCACCACTTCCAAGACAATCATCAGTAAGTAATATAAATGTTGCACGAATGTACAACTGGTGGTACACAATGATATGAAGTCCTCAAAAATATGGTCAAATTATTCCACGACCCTCGACCAATCCAACCAAAATCTATCCTGGTAGTCGACATTGGTCCAAAATTATGTCTTTCACATCTCTTCTACAAAGACATGAAAGCATGATTTCCATTCCTTCGATTTTTATGGTGAGGATGATGATAGGGAACATATTTTTGTGCTAGTTGATCACAAGAAGTAGGCTCGGGGTTAGGTTCACTTACAGGAGTAGAAAAACATATAATATCAACAACATGCTCAAATTTTGTCATGTGAGGAACATGGAACTCATCAATATGTTCAACACAATCAACAATAGGTTTCTCTTCTGGAAAACTAGTCTGAACTCCACCTGCAACAAATAAAACTTTCCTAGGTGTAGCAAGGCCAGGTGTAGGTAGGGAGGAAACAACAACAACATATCCAAGACTTGTCTTAATGAATGGAGACCTTTTAAAAATGATGATATTATCTGAGGTTTCGATACTCTTTTCAAACTTCAAGCTTCTATTCAACTTAATAGTTGTTTTCTCCAATTCCTTTCTTAAGGAAACAATTTCATATTCTATCTCTTCACAATTTTCTTCTTTTTTCTTCAACTAGATTCTCACTACTTCTTCCATCCTTCTTTCTTATTCTAATTGAAACTTTAAGTTCATGATGGTCTTTTCTGTTTATTCAAGGATTTGTGACATTTTGGATTTTGAATCATGATCATCTTCATATTTTTGCAGCTGCTCCTTTTGTTTCAAATTGTTTTTTTTAAGCTTCTTTATTTCTCTTAAGGCACACATGAATTCTTCTTCAAGATCCACTTCCCCATATGTTTCAACATTTTATTTTTCTTCTTAATCCATCATTTCTTTCCCTTTGTATTCATAAATATTTTTTTTTATGTTCATGAAAAAAGTTTCTTCTCTTTCACTATCAAAGATATTTTCATTGCTCTCTTTAGCTGAGATACTTTCCTCTTTGGAGTAAGGACTTTTCTTTTGATTATGGAAGTTTTTCTTCTTTTTACGATTACCCTTTTGATGAGGTTTTTTCTCTTTCTTAATGTTATGCTCTTCTTCATCATCACTAATTTAATTATTCACATATGGAGACTTAGCAACAAAAAGTCCCACTTTTCCACAGTTAAATCATTTGAAGGTCAACTTACCTTTATATTTTCTGGATCCATTTTTTAGTTTCGTCACAAAATGTGCTTCCTATGAATCTGATTCATTGTCAAAGCTATTACTCAATCATTATTTGTCTTATTTGAGGATTTTAAAGCTAATTCTTTCTTTGATGGCTTTTATTTCTCTATACTCCTTTCATATACCGTGAGGATCCCATGCAATTCATCCATTGTTAATGAATCAAGATCCTTCATTTCTTCAATGGAGGAAACATTGGCATCAAATATTAAGGGGAGTGACCTTAAATTTTTTTGTACAATCATCGATTCTTCATCCTTTTCACCAAGTCCTCTGATGTTGCTGATAATTTCATCCATATGGAGAAGATATGCTGCAACATTTTCTTTGTATTTCATTTTTAGGCTCTCAAATTGTCTTCTATGAGTTTGGAGCTTTTCCTTATGAACCTTGTCATCTCCTTCATATACATTTTTAATATTGTCCCAAATTCAATTTACCGATAAACAATGCATCACCTTGACAGAATCGGATTCAGATAGAGCACACAAGATGACATTCATGGCTTTTTCATTATTTTCACTAGGCTTCTTCCCAACCGCATCTGTTGGTGGAATTGTTGGGGTTGTATAAACAATCACGAATGATTTCCAAATATTAAAACCAAGAGCCATTAAAAGGTTTCACATCCTTATGCTCTATAAGGAATAGTTTGTTCCATCAAACAATGGATCTATTTTTTGGAGAAACCTTCTTGAATGAACATGCATGCTCACAAGATATACCTTTCAGTGGTTAGACTGTTTCTGAAGGAACCCACTCTAATAGGAGTTCCAGATATGATACTTGAAGGGAGAAGTTTGCAGTAAGATATAGGCTACATTACAATATAGTATTGTAGTATTTGTTGATTATATACTTATACTGAGAGGGGCTGGGTTGAATCAGTATAAGACATTTTTATTTTATTTTTTCAAGCATTCATCAACCATAAGAAAACAATCACATATGAGATTTACTAACTGCAAAACATGTAACACAATATTTACATAGAAACATTTTGACATTTGAATCTGTCAAGACCACAATGACAACCTCATAAGGATATGAATCCCCTTGCGTTTTTAGAGAGGTGGTACTCCTCTTGGCTAAAAGATATTTCTATGATATCTTGGATTAGGAGAGTGCTTATGCAACAAACCCTAGATCTTTATTTCTCAAATTTATCCAATAAATATTGTTCTTCAATAACATGATCTCATATTTATTTGCAACAATAAGTCTTTTAAAAATAAGAAAAGATTGAAGGAGGGATTCAACATCAGAATTTCTTTGTAATCAACATCACATGAACAATTTTCTTAATCACATATAAATTCATCCATATATTCTTCATGAGAAATATGAGAGAATGATTTGATCATATCAAAGAATTTTAAAAGATTATTACTATAAATACCAAAAGAGAATTTGATAAATCAATTTAAAATATCTTATACTTAAGACTCAAAGTTACAAGATACAATCGAAATCAACCCTGAAGTAATTCTTTGTGGAGTTTTATTCATGAAAGATGATCTTCATTAAAAAATATATGGCAGTCATGTATATGGCTGTAGATACGCCATGATCACATAAGAAAAGTCATTTGAAGAATACAAGAAAAACATTCAAGAACTCATCCTTGATATCTCTTTTTATTGATCAAAATCTTGGATATATATTCATGGTTGTATATTTTTTTTCCTTTGATATTGTTCCATGCCCCTATGATAAATCGGATTGTGGAACCCTTGATGAAGCACTTCTTCTCTTTTTAAAATTAGATTTTCTAACTACTTGAGTAGTTAACCAAAGCCAATCTATGCATAATGGATCATAATGATGAAATAGGATGAGAAATGCAAGCTGAACCCTAAAATATCCCTCGATAGCTCCTATACTCTCTATAATCTCCATCTGGCTACTCTAGTCATTATAACACCCTATAATACCTTGATGTCCCAAAGTGGCGACATTACAATAGGGAAATGGATAGACCATCCAAGCAAGTTGCATGGGGTGAGGAAAAAATTGGTGTAACAAAACATATTTTCCCAACTAGGTTGAAAACTAGCCAAATGGTCAACATTTAGTTTTCGCGACTCTTTTCTTACCATTCTGGAAGAAAAGGAATCACTGGAGAACACCATGTACAATGTTTAGATATTTAATGAAGCCTTGGTTCTAATTTATAAACAACAAAGACCTAGTGTTATGACCTAACCTAGAAGGCTGTTTTGGATTGGTTTTCTAATCAAGGATGAACATAGGCTCAACTTGGGTAGGTATTTAAATTTCTAACAATCCATTTTTTGTTTCAATCAACTTGGGTAGGTATTTAAATTTCTAACAATCCATTTTTTGTTTCAAGTCTGGTCAAAGAACCTTTGGGGTGCCCTGCTCCAACATACAACTAAGAAAGTGGACAAATCGATTTCTCAATCTCTATCCTTTGTAATGAGATTTCAATTTTGTTTTAAGGTTTTGGATGCCACTCATTTTTATTAGAATTAATGTTGGGTCCTCTTTGAAGTCACTTATCCACGACTAGCTAATCTCTTGCAAGAATTCTTGCGGGCCATCCTAAAGGGGAAGAAAGGATTTCATAGGATTAATTGAGAGTTGTGTTGTTGTTTGAAAGATTAAGGTTAGCTCTCCAAGTCTAGGATTTATGTGACAGGTGGGTAATAGATCCCTAGAAGGAAAATAAAATTAAATGCTCCTCTCATACAACTATATTATGAGAGGAAACCCATTGGGAAAACTTCTTAGTAAGCTTCCAAAATTTATTGTTAACTTTGGATAAGATTCATATTCAGGGAAACTTTATGGATCAAACATTTGGAAGGCATAGGAAGCCATTAAAAATGTTTAACTTGGTAAGGAGAATCCATGCACATTGGATTGAAATGACCATTTCAGTTAATGGTCTCCCTTGGTATTTTTATAATAATAAAATTTGGCTAAATTCCCTTGATTGTAAGATAGTTTTATGGAAGGTGTACAAGCTAGGGATATTTATGATGGACACTTCCATTATTTTAAAATTTGGGCATATTTGAAGTAATTTCATATCTCTAAGTTTGATAGGACTATTCTCAAGAGGGTTACAAATTTGATTATAGATGAATTGTTCCTTAAATTAGGAACTATTATCACATGATTTGTACTTGTGCAAATCCCACCACAAAATCCCCAAATCTTGAGTAACAATGGAAGAAACTACCACTGTCACCTTAGTAGAATCTTCCCTCGTTTTAGAGATGGAAGAGGTCCACCACACGAAAGGATTCCCTGGTGACCTAAAGGGATCAAATAGAAAATTTAGTAGCCAATCCTATCACCCCCTATCTTTATCACCGATTTGTTGGTCTAGGTTTAGGAGAGTGAAGAGGTTGAAGGTGTTTTTTGTACCTTCCAGGAACAACAACACTTTACAACATATATATAACAACTTCTAAGATAAAGTATGCAATGAATACTTCTTTCAGAAACTAGACAAGTTATATTACTATGGCTGTTGCAAATTGTGGCAATAAACCAATCTTATAACAACGATGAGAAATTTGTAACAACAACAATAATTAGTGCTCATAAATACCACAATTGACCATGAAAAGTAAACATACAACCAATAGAATATTATCCAATTGTTGGAGGAAATTTCTGAGTGAGTTAGGCCACCTTTAGATGAGTGTATGCAACAAATTAATGTAGTTTTAAATGGTTGTAGCAAAATTTTATAATAACATCAAGAAATATAGTGAGTTTTCTAGGGTTAGAGTTAGTATAGTTAGTAGGATACTTGAGAGTTTAAAGAGAAAGAGTTTATCAATGACTTTACAACAAGAGTTGCTTCAAGACTAGTGTCTTTCTGGGTCTATAGGATCTCAAATGCATCCAAGTTTGAAGGTTTATCTACTTGAAACCAAGAGGTAGGATATAAACACTAAGGTGCAAGAACATTTGGGCCTTAGGCTTTAGATTTTGAGGAGAAGGACATATAGGGTGAAAGCACATTTGGGCCCTAGAAATAATTCCTCCCTTTTTGTAGCTTCAGCTATGACAAATATCAAATGTCTAGGGATAAAATATTAAAGTGATATCACTTTAGGGATTTAGCGTTCTAACCCTAGAAAGGAAAATTAACTGATTTTAGACAAATAATACTTTGTGAGAGGAAGAAGCACTTATGTTCCTGTCTTAGAGTTTCAGTAGACAATATTTCTTGCACCAAAAATAACAATTTCACCATAAAAATAAATAATATAAAAAATAATTGAATAAATTTACTTCATCCAAGAAAGCAAGAGATTTAACCCTAATTGCAGAAATATCCATCCAAAATCAGCCAACCATACACAAGAGACCCATTCCAATCATAATGCATGAGACAAAAAAACCAATAACCCTTAAGGGCCATGTCGAGTCTTTTTAATAACCTCCTAAATTTCTCAAGAAGATAGTTGGAAAGACTGTGCATTTAATTATTAATCTAGGGCTCGTATTGAACTTGCAAACTATCGTTCATTGTATATGCAAGAAAAAATAATATTTCTATATGTTGTAGTCATTATGTCAATGATTACCTTTGTAGGCAGAGTATAGGCAATTCTCAAGCTTTGGCAAGGCTCTACAAAAGTCCACACTTGTAGGAATTGAAAGCACACTTTTTGAAAAAAAAGTAAATATCACACTTGCAGGAAAGTAAATGTCACATATTTCAAAAAGGAAACACACATGATGAAATGAAACACACCAGTTGCAGGTATCAAGATTATGAATAAACTATATCTCGAAGAAACCCCAACAATCTAATTCTAGGAATACACACTTTCTTGAAAAGAAACACACATGCTACATGTATAAAAAATATGACTCAAATATCTCCCGAAGAAACCCCAACTATGTGCAGTAAGACTAATTGCATAATTGAAATCCTAAATTACTCTTGCAGAATTGAAATAGCACACCACACTTGCTGAAAATAAATCACACATGCTGAAAGGAAATTGATTAACTACATGCTAGAAAAGAAACTAAGTCCTTGAAATCGAAGCCTAATATTTTCCAAGATGATCCCTGTCATTACCCATACCAACAAATATAGTCATTGTGTTAAGCGCAATTATTCAATTGACATAAAATAATGCAAACTAAATAAAAAACGCAATGGGAATGAATAAACAAATGCAATTCTACGTGAATAATCAACTACATAATTTAAATAACAATTAACAATTAAACATGTCATTATTTCTATAAATCTAATGAACAAATAAATTACTTAAATAAATCAGTCTACTATAAATCTGCAAAATAAATCAAATTAATTAAATAATACGCTATGGAACTATAAGTCAATTATTAAAATAAAAGCTTAATAAATTATTCCAACATCATTCAGACATTGCTCTAAGATTATGTCCCCAAATAATGGAGAGAGTGTTCTCTTTTATAAATAAATTTAATGGAAACTAGAAATAACGAGTATCTAAATCAACCCACTTATGGATTTAATAATCTTAGTGGTTACAACAATTTCCTAAATAATCAATAGTTTCCAACTAACAATTAGGAATTAATGAATAACTCCAAGATCTTTTTCTAACAATAAACAAATAATAGATAACTTCCAAGATATTTTGCTAACAATTAACAAATAATAAATAACTCCAATACCTTTTGCCCAAGAATTCCAAGATTCTTGGTTAACCATTCAAACTGATATTTTGTCTTGGAATTACAAAATTATCTCCATATCTTTAATTTGCTTGGATTAATATTATTGTTGCATGGATCCATAATTGTCACATAGAGTAGAAACAACATGGCTCATGGTTCCAATGGTTCATAGTTTCGGTGTTGGCTCAAGATTCGAATTGCAACATCATTTTTTGGATGAGTTGCAACACAGAATAGTTCTATGGTGAGTTGCAACAATTGTTGTAAAGAGTTGCAACACCGAATAGTTCACTGGCAAGTTGCAACAGTGGTTGTAAGGAGTTGCAACAATGTGTGGGAGTTGCAACAATTGAGTTGCAACAACTGTCGAGCTAGAGTCATGAAACTCTAGAGTTGCAACAACTGGAACCAAAATACATCCTATGGCGATATCACAATCTACACAACAACCTGTCTCACACGTCATATTTGCAAATTAACTCAAAGATAAATGCAAATATGATATTTTTCTAATGTTTAATCATAAATTCATGCAAAGTACTAAAGAAATGTAATGGAAACACATTAAAATCATAAATTCATGCAAAGTACTAAAGAAATGTAATGGAAACACATTAATTCTAAATCTCACACAATAATGGATTGATACAAGGTCTAGGTAAGAGAAAAGGGGTTAAAAGTAGGGAAAAGATGGTACAAAATATGTCATTTATGGAGCTCGTCAAATCACAATCTTCTTTTTCATATTTTTGCAGTTTTTCATTTTGTTTCAGACTCTTTTTCCTAAGATTATTTATTTATGTTAAGGCAAACATGAGTTCTTATTTAAGATCCACTTCCCCATCTGTTTCACCATTTTCCTCTTCTTTTGAAACCATCTGTTGTAGGGATTTTATACCCTACAGGAGATGAGCTCCCTTAGATTCTTCCTATACCTAAGACAGGAATAGAGATACGAGCAAAGGATGATTCTAAACTTGATAATATGTCATGATATACAAATATATCAATTCTCTACCAATGAACACACAAACTTACATGAACAATCATTTAGAGGGAAACATCCAACATATATTCTATTAATCAAGTAAGCAATATTACAACTTACAGGTGTAAACTGAAGAGATATTTTTCTTCCAAGCTCCTTTCCCATGCCTTGCCACCAAAATTCCAGAGTAACTTTGCTAGTTCTTTCTCCCCTTTCGCATGGAAATGGATTGGTTCTTATAGGGCTTTAGAGATAAGGCCTTATGATTAATGGGATAAGATCTTCAGGCTTATACTAGAAGCTTTCTTGAGACTAAACCCAGAGAAATCAGAGTGAGGTCTCATCCATCACAACCAAGTCCAAAAAAGGGAGCTTCTAGGCTCAGGTCTCATCCATCACAACCAAGTCCAAAAAAGGGAGCTTCTAGGCTCGGTTGTGACCTAAGTACACAGACAAAGCGACCTAGTTGTGACTTGGCAGTCCAGAAAGGGTGACCAACACCTTCAGTTGCAGGCTTGAGGAATGACAAGGGTGACCGAAGGGATATTAGGCTATAAAGTCAGTGGTAAGATGATGAAAGATGAGTGAATTGGGTAGGTGACCTCTAGGAGATGATGTCTCAGTGGTTAGGGGGTTAATAATGCTATAACAGATGCCCCCTAAAGTGTGAGGTCATAAGAGGTGTTTGATGGCTGAAATACTTTACCAATAAAAAGCGTAGAGCTATGGGCAAGGAGCTTGGAGAAGAGCATAGCCAGTCCTGCAAAAATGATCTCTGAGGCGAGCATTCCCATGCTTGATAAAATAGATGATATCATAGTCGCCATAAATACACTGCAGATCTTTGCATGATGCAAGTGATGGCCATAGAAAAGTACACCGTGGATCCATCAAGAAACAAACATGACTCGATTCATGGCCACAAAAGTATACAATATGGATCCATTAAAGATGCAAGTGAAATCATAGCCACGACCAAGTACAAATGTGGATCTATGTGAGGTCACACCAAGCAATGAGCTCGGAAATAATGTCCATCGCAGCTTGGGAAAGAGTATCATGGAACAGGAGAGTAATCATCCCCAAGTTCTTCGTCCATAATTTGAATGGTATGAAACTATGACATGCAAATAAATGAGCTGATGTTGAGCATGGTAGAAACCGTCTGATTATCGATAATTAATGTATACCATTAACAAACGCGAGGGAATCCACTGATGATGATGATGATGATGGAACCCAAGATACAGAGTACAATCTATGAATTGTGAATAAAGGAGTTGACGTTGAACACTCGTAGAGTCATTTGACAGGATTCAATGATGTAAACCCACTGTCAAAATGCAAGGAGACCTGCCACTGATGTCTACAAGTCCCAGGGTACTGGTGGTTTACCAGATTTTAATCCTGGATAATGAGATGAAGTCGACAGGATGAAATCCATCGAAGGAGGGCCTTGATGTATCCCCCATCAATTGACCCGAAACAGGAAAAGATGGATAGTGTGAAAATGAAAATTATGGAGCACGACCGACACATGGATGGCAATAATAAACAAGCATAAAGGGATGACATGTGACTGATGTATGTAGGGCTTCCCTTGAACAAGTATACACGACAAATGGCTTGACTCAACAACATTAACTCAAGTGAAGACCATAATAATTGTTCATGGATTGGTGAGGGGAACATGACACAATGATGGGAATGGTGGTCAAATGAGAGAAGATGGATAACCCGACTGTTGTATGAGGTGATAAAACAGGTGCATTTTTCAAGGGAGATAATGACAACTTCCAGTTAATGAAGACAACAAGATGGAAAAACCCTCTAAAAATTCCCCACCATGATTGGTGAGTACCTCTTTCTAGTTTTACCAGTTAGAGGAGGATAACATATGCTCGTTATAGCTCATATGGCGATGAGTCCCTCGACATATTATTAACGAACCTGAGGAAGGAGGGGTTCGGTCCCATGAATGGGTCCTTTGTATTAAATTTTAATGAGTCCAAAGAAGGAAAACTCGATGGCATTTTCCTATTTACAGATTTTGAAAAGGTCGTAAAGAAAACTCTATATACTTACCTGTGGATTTTTCTCAAGCCCATGTAGGTTTTTTCTTGTCTGTGTTTTCAATTTTAGGGAGTATGAAAAACTTAAGTAAGACTCCAGGGGGGAGCACTTTTATCATAAATTTTAGTCTCTTGGGCGCGAAAAAGTTTTAAAAAATGCTAAGGAGAACTCTCCTAACCACAAGGGTTAGGGTGTTCCTTTTTCGTAAATAGTCCATCTGGCCCGAAAAAGGGGTAAACGTATACCAGGTGGACGTCTTTTCAAATCTATGATACGAGCGTGAAAAGACAAACATACTCGACGATCTTTTCTTTTTTTAGAAGTAAAAAAAGAGCTTAAAAGAGACTCCATATAATGGTTCCAAGGCTTATGTCGATAGTGTTCCTAACAAAAATAAGGTCAATATATAGTTCCATAAGAAAAAAAATGGTAAATAGCCAAAAATGAAGAAAAGAAGATTCTTATAGTGTGAAAAGGGTTAAAATGAAGCTATATGTGGGTTAAAAAATAATGTTTTTACCTCATTTTACCCATTTACCTTGGTGAAACTTTGGAGAGCCCTTTTCTT